>APFE031257754.1:140532-235498 GCA_000404065.3 Pinus taeda
TTTATCTTGTGATAGGAGAAATCCAATTATTACATTTATACTCTGGGAAAGCTCCTCTTAAAGGAGAAGCACGAGATCGTGTCCGAACCAGTGTGGGAATCAATCCTTCCTCATTGGGAATGACGCCAGATATTCACGTATTACAAACGGTAAACCTCAAATTATTGTCGAGGAGCATGGGGTCACTTGTTGGTAAACCTTGGTTTATTTCGAGGAGCCTTCAAGGGGATTGAGCTTGCTACTCTGCCCTTGCGTGCGTATCGGATCGTAGACTATTCCCCCAGGTATATTTGTTTCTGTTGGTAACCATAGTGACCATATTCTATAGGATTCTTCCTAAGGTGACGGTGGCGGGAAGATCCCACCCTACCTGGAGCAGACGTCGGCTAGACTCACTTGGATTTTCTGGGGGGTTCTCTTCACTCGAGACAGTTAAGTGGAGAAACTTGTGCCAGACTATTCATTAAGCAGGTTGCTGGGGTAACTGTTCCAACCGCTATTTCTGTATTGAACTTTGCGACGTTGGATTTCATCACCAACTAGTGTTTTCGGTCCGGAAAGTTACTGTTTTTGTGTGATTGATCTCCTATATTCTTTAGGCGTGTGATTCAATTTGTTTGGTTCTTTAGAGGCTTTAGGTGGTTTTCATTGAGATTTTACTTTGTTTGCGTGAAGTAGTTAAAAGTCTTTAACTGTGGCTAAATTACCAAGGCATTCCTGTAGACTTCGAGGCCAATCCCCTGAGTTTGTAAACGTGGCTGAGTTACTGAGGACGTCCCGTAGAGTTTGGGGCCAACCTCCTGAGGACGTACTGAGCTAGCGTGAAGGCTTGAAAGTCCTCGTAACTCCTAGTGACGGTAGAAGGGGGTCACCTGAAGAAGACGAATCTTCTTTAATAGTACATTCTGATTCTCAACCGTTAGTAATTTCAGAAGTTACTGGTAGTATTGCATCTACTAGTGATATAGGTGAAGAACCTGAAGTATCTGAACCCGAATCTGGAATTGCTGCTACTCCCATATCAGAGTTTGTTTCTCCAACTTCTAGTGGTCGTAGTTCACCTAGGTTAGAAACCGTAATTACCCAAGATCTTCCTTCTGGACTTATAGCTCTTGAAGAGCTTGCTATTTCGGACATCGAAGAAAGCTTTCCTTTTCCAGAAGATCGACTTATCTTAGACCTTAGGGAGCATGAATCAATCTTTTATAGTCCACCTAGGAGCAGTGCTTGGTACTGTTCACTGACTAATCTTTTGGAAAATCCGGGACTAAGTTTTTCACAACCTCGTATTTTTTATCACCCAGCACCTAGAGATTACTATCCTTTATTGAATATGTCTAGCCCGTCATTCATTTTTTCTCAATCTCTGAAAGCCTATTTGTACGGTGGTCCTTCTGTTCCTGCTGGGTATCAGTCCATCTCTAGTACTTTTTCGGGAGCAGCTCCTCAACCTATCGAACAAAAGTTGTTAACTGGAAGTAGTGGTACTAAACCGTTGAGTGTAGAAGATATTCTAATGATGTCAGGTTCTCAACCTCAAGGTGGCCAGTTGCTGCCTGGGGGCAACCTCAGGGTACCTAGTATATGCCTGGGGGGAAACCTCAAGGTACTCAGTTTGCGCCTGGGGGACAACCTCAAGAATAGTACATACCTACGGGATAGTACATTCCTCAAGGTCAACCCCAAACTCAATATGTACCCCAAGGTCAGCCTCAGTATCAATATGTACCCCAAGGTCAACCTCAGTATTAATATGCACCTCAAAATCAACCTCAATATCAATATGTACCTCAAGGTCAACCCCAGTATCAGTATGTGCCTCAGGGTTATCAACCCCAAGGTCAGTACCCATCTCAAGGTTACCAACCACCTTCTGGTCAATCATATTATCAACCCTATCCTCAACTCGGTTATGGTCCTCAATATCCTCAACCTGTTATGGGTCCATATCCCAGAACGAATTTAGTGTGGGATCCATCTCAATCCCAGCAAGTCTTGCAACCGAATGTGCAGTCGTCATCTCAACCTAGACAACCCTTGGTTTCTGGTCCATCTCAGCAACCTGTCCAGTCTATTGTTCAAACTTCTGCACCTTCTGTAGTTTATCAGTCTGGGCCTAGTACGCCTCGTACTCTGCCTCAAACGTCTGTTGCAACTACTGTAACATCTACTCCATCTACCCCACCTTCTTCTGGAGTATCGATAGCTATGGTTTCTACTGTCCCTGTATCTACTCCTTAGACATCTTTACCTCAGTCTGGACCCATGGTCCAGACTTCGGTTCAGATGCCTGTAGGAAGTACGGTTGTCACTACTCAACCTCAATTTAATCAACCTCCGTACCAAGGAGAGTACCAATACGGTCCTGCTTCGCAGCAACCAACCTATCAGTATCAACCATACCCTCGGTATACATATCAACAACCTCAGCAACCCCAGTATGGTCCGATTAATCCTGGTTTTCCAGGAGGTCAAAATATCCTAAATGCGATTCCTATTCCTAGTTATCCTGGATATCCTCCTCCTGGGGCTAGTCTGCAGACCCCGAGTTTTAGGGACCCTAATCGTCAGTTACCGTTTATTGCAACTTTGGACTTGCCTGACTTGACGCGCCTTAGAACGATCCAATTAATTATCTTCAGTATTGGCCGCCAATGCCGCATAAGTTGCCCAGTGATATTCCTAAATTCGAAGGTAACCGAGGAGAGGACCCGTTGAACCATGTGATGACTTATCACCTCTGGTGTGCGTCTAATTCCATTTTAGATGATTCTATTCGTTTACGTCTTTTCCAGCGCACTCTAATTGGTCTTGCAGCCAAGTGGTACATTGAGTTACCGCGAGCCACTTTTTATAACTTTAGTCAGTTAGCTACCTCATTTTTAACTCATTTTTAGTTGCCAGTCAGATATGACAATGGCACGGAACTATTAGCTTCGTTAAAGCAGTCAACGTCTACTTACATTTCAGATCATATCGATGAGTGGAGATGTTGACGGCGTTTAGTGAAAGTTTATATCCCGGATCAGATCTTAGCTGAATGGTTTGTAAAATCTTTACTGCCCAAGATCACTAAGGATGTAGCTAAAGCCGGAGTAGTTACTGAAGAGAAAGTCATTGCTCAAGCACAGTACCTTGACTTCGTTTATACTCAGTCAGGTACGTTACACGAGAAGATCCTTGATCTACCTAAACAAAATCAAATCGGTGTTGCTCCTTCAGGGTCTCATGCCGCTGATGGTATGATTGGTACGGTTAATACCAAAAGTAAGAAGAAGTCTTCCAAGAATTCTTCTCTTATCATAACCTTGCCAGATTCCCCGACAGGAGAGTCTTCCGCGGAACTTTCCGCCGATATTCATGTTGTAGAGTCATCTATAGCTAAATCAAAAACCGGTGGTAAGAAGAAAGGGAAGAAGAAGAATAAAACAGATAAAAATTCAAAAGAGAAACCTGAAAAAGTGAAACCCACTGATAAAAAACGCAAACCTCGTTATCTGTGTCTCATCTGCGATGAAGAACACTATACAAGAGACTGCCCTCATCGCGCAGAGGTTGCGAAAATTGTCAAAGGTTCCCAAACTCCTGCTGTCTTGAAGGATCCTTTTCCAGCTGAAGACAGTAAGATGATAGGTTCATCCTCCAGTGCCAATGAAGAACCCATATTGATGATGTCCCATGTACGGATTGGGACTCGAACGCAAGATTATGGCAGTAAAAGTCCTGTTGATGGTAAAGAAGCAGAATCTTCTCATTTGAATCCATCAACCTCATCTCCCGGTTCCGATCCACTACAGATCGAGAAACCTAACCTAGACTTAGTAATCAAACTGCCCACAAAGGGTGTACTTCCAAAGTCTGCTTTCAATCCACATGCGAGAGCGGCTCATAACTACAACATTGTTGAGTATTTAGTTGTTTCACCCTCAACAATGTCGGCTTTGGAAGTGTTGCAATCATGTCCAGCATAGCATAAATTACTTTTGTCGGCTATAGGAGCTGTTGACATTTAGGACCTGAACCTTATAATCTTCGATATAGAAAATAGTGCACCGCATTTACCTCATCAAATGGCTGTCCAGATTCCAGTGATAGTAAAAAACAGACCTGTTCATAGGACTGTGATTGATGAGGGAGCTTCCATGTGTATTATGTCCATACAGTGTTGGAGATTTCTTGGTTCTCCTTCACTAAATCAATCCCCGACAATTCTTAAGGCCTTTGATGGCTATAGGTTTCATCCTTTTGTCATTTTACAGGATCTACCTATAAGGGTTGAAGGTAAAAATGTTAATTTAGATGTGGAGGTGGTTGACGCCCCTCTGGATTACAACCTTCTCTTGGGTCGTAGATGGTCTTACGCTATGACAACTGTTGTTTCGTCGGTCTTTCGGCTAATAAAGTTCCCTCATAATGGAAAGATCGTAACCATAGACCAGTTGTCATACTTTTCATCCGACCCAGCCTCTGCTGAAGGCATTCAGCATGTTGGTAAAGCGACGATCCCTTATAAGGATGTTGGTGTAGGACTAGTTAAAATTCCGGTTTACTGGGCACTTTTCCTTTTCCTCCTATCAACGCATCATCTTCTACTGCAACCATTCATATGATTTCATCAGGAACCATTGTTAATGATGATCCTTGGATCATACCTTCTGAATCTCAGATAGACTCATTTGGTACTCTTATGCCTTTAAGTTTGTATGAAATTGCGTATCATATCGTGCAATCGTTTTCCGACCTAAAATCAACCCAAATCGAATTAATGAATGTGGTCCATGAGGAATCACTTTCGACATCAAACTTGGATTTATTAACGTTTTCCGAACTTGTTCAAACAGATGAGCAAATTTGTGAAATCCTATGCGTCGATGAGTTACCATGGGAAGATCTTCATCACAGATCTTCGTTTTTACCCGAGAGCGATCGTTTCGAAGATGATTTTTCATCAATATTTACAACTGAATATGTTAAGGACGCTCAAAATCCAATGAAACATCCTGATTCCGAGTTAAACTTGGGAAATATTTCTCGAACTATTCCCCTTGACATTTCAGTTAAGCCTGGAATTGTTAAAAACATTCATATAGGTGCCTCTTGTACGGAAGAAGAAATTCAAACATATAAGGCCCTATTTCAAGAATTCCACGATGTGTTTGCCTGGTCATATGAGGAAATGCCAGTAATTGACCCAGCAATTATAGTTCATGAAATCAAAACTTACCCGGACGCTAAACTCGTTCGACAACATTTGCGTCAGATTCACCCAAGAAAAGCTGCTACAATTAAAGCAAAAGCTGAAAAACTACTCAAAGCAGGTTTCATTTATCCGATCCCGTTAACGGATTGGGTATCAAATATTTTTCCTGTGAACAAAAAGCAAGGGACAATAATAATATGTATCGACTATAGGGACATTAATCGAGCATGTCCAAAGGACAATTACCCTACTCCCTATATTGATCAAATCATTGATGATTGTGTCGGCAGTGAAATTTTCTCCTTTATGGATGGCTTTTCCGGATACAATCAAATCAATATTATGCCTACTGATCAACAAAAAACTGCATTCATTTGTCCGTGGGGGACATTTGCTTATTTCAAATTACCTTTTGGGCTTAAGAACACCGGCGCAACTTTTCAATGCGCCATGTCTTACGCTTTTCATGATATTAAGCACATTGTGCAACCCTATCTCGATGACTTGCCTGCTCATTCATTACATCTAGCTGATCACCTCGTCCATTTATGAGCAATTTTTATGAGATGTAGGCATTATCGGATTAGGTTGAATCCCCACAAGTGTGTGTTCTATATTGAAACAGGTCGATTAATGGGGTTTGTTGTTTCGAAAGCCGGCATTCGCGTCGATCCCTTGAAGTTCGAAGCCATTACTCGATTGCCTCCTCCTTCGAGTCTTCGCCAACTCCAAAGTTTGCAAGGGAAAGAAAATTTTTTACGTCGATTCATCCCTAACTACGCTGAGATCAGAAAGGCTTTTACCCGGTTGTTGAAACAGAATAATTCATTCTCTTAGGATGAGATAGCTGAGAAATCTTTTGATGCGCTAAAACACGTGTTGACCCATGCACCGCTGTTGCATCCTCCTAACTACAACCAGGACTACTTCTTGTATCTCGTCGCTTCCTATTCCACCAGCGGAATGGTGTTAGTTCAAGAAGATGAATTCAGTACGGAACATGTGATATATTACCTTAGTCGCACATTAAATCCAACTGAGCTAAAATACTCACATGTGGAGAAATTGGAATTGGCAGCTGTTCAAGCTGTCCAACGTTTTCGTCATTACATTTTACTATGCAAGACTACAGTTATTTCCGATTGCAACCCTATGATCTATATTTTCACAAAGCAATTGTTGGGGGGCAAGTACTCCAAATGGATTATCATCTTGCAGGAGTTCAACTTGGAATTTGAAAAGTCTAAGTCAAAGAAATCTTTAGTTTTTGCGGAATTAATGTGTGACTTCCCGTGTGTTGACACGGAACTGTGGCGGAGGAGCCCATTGCGGATGAGTCCTTGTTTCTAATCAGCACTTTAGATCCGTGGTACGGGGATATCATCATTTATCTCCAAACCCAAACCTTTCTGCTAGATATTTCACGATCCGACCGTCAAAAAATCCGATTCCAGTCCCAACAATTCAAAATTATTGGAGATACTCTTTATCGTTGTGGGGCGGACTCTATTTTTCGACGTTGTTTCACTCATGAGGAAGTTGAAAAGGTCCTAAATGACTGTCACTCTGGAGCATGTGGTGTTCATACGTCTGGGTATGCCACTGCCCAAAAGATATTGCGCGTTGGCTATTTCTGGTCGTCTATGTTTAAAGATTGTATTATTACGGTCCGAAAATGCCACAATTGCCAAATTTTTTATCGAAAGATGCGTGCTCCACCTGCTCCTCTTCACCCTATAATTTCTGTTGGTCCTTTTTCCAAATGGGGTATCGATTTTATTACATGTAACCCTCACTCGGCCGGGGGGCATGCGTATATTATCCTTGCGATAGATTATTTTACTAAGTGGGCCGAGGCGATGCCTACAATTGAGGCAGAAGGCAAAACAGCTGTGATTTTCATATTCAATCATATCATTGCTAGGTTTGGTGTTCCACAAGCGATTATCACTGATCATGGGCGTCATTTTCGAAACGTTATGATGACTGAACTTACAGGCCACTTGGTTTGCATCACGACAGTTCAACTCCTTATTATCCACAAGCTAATGGCCTTGTTGAAGCCATCAACAAAGTTCTAGTCATCATGATCCGATGAATCATTGGGATTCATCAGTAGAATTGGCATAACATGTTATTTTCAGCGTTGTGGGCGTATCGAACCTCAGTTAAAACATCAACAGGGTTCACTCCTTTCCAACTAGTTTATGGTTTGGAAGTTGTGTTTCCTATTGAGTGTGAAATCTTGTCATTGCGAATGGCCATCGAGTTACTTCCAGCTACTTCCGAAGAGGAAAGAAGTTTGTTATACTTGGCTCAGCTAGATGAGAATCGCCATGATGCTGCATTAGCGATCGAATCTCATGCCAAACGTATTAAAGCTCAGTATGATCGAAATGTGACCCCTCAAAATTTTTCGGAAGGAGATTTAGTCCTTTTGTACGATCAAGCGAATGATAAATTGGGCGCTGGAAAATTCGTGCCTATGTGGCATGGTCCTTTTTTTGTCAAGCGAAAGCTAGCGAAAGGGGCATATGAGTTGGTAGACTTTGACGGGTTCTCTTTAGGTAAACCCAGAAATGGTCTTTACCTGAAGAGATATTATGCTTAAATCGAGTGTGAAGATTTGTTAGTTAGGTTAGTTTTTCTTCTAGCTGGTGTGTTTTAGATTAAAGTGTGCTTAGCTTAGAGAATGAGTTTTCCGTCGTTATTCCTACTTATCTTGGTTTTACGTTTGATGTCGCAGATGTCAACGCCTCTCCAAACATATAGTGGTTTCGCTAATGGCACTTGTCGTAGTACACAGAATATTTCTTCCGCAACTTGGGTCATCTATTCACCCTCTGACGAGTTGGTATCTATGCATGGGGTAAGCCTCGGTCAAACAACAAACAACATTGCAGAGTATAGTGCAGTGATTGAGTTATTATCTAAATCTATTTCATTTGGGATTCGGAGTTTGATAGTGAGGTGAGATTCTGAACTCGTTGTATTACCGCTTAATAGAGTATACGCCATTAGAAATCTAGTTTTATTAAGATTATTTTTGAGAGTGCGTCTCTTGGAACGTGAATTTGACTATATTGAATATCAACATATTCCAAGATCCTTAAATACATTAGCAGATGCAATTGCTTCTCAATTGTTAAGTAGACATGTGCAATAATCATACAAGTAAATTTAAAAACATTCCATAACATGTTTAACAAGACAAGCTGGTAATAACGATATCATATATATAGGAGTGTGTCAAAATAATACATCATCCTCGACCATAGGTTGAAGAACACCTTATGATCGGCAAAAATGGTAGGTACAAAAAGAAAAATGTCATGTGTGACTACGATAGGCGATCATCCAATCACTGGTGATGATCTCGATATGAAACCACTGCAAGGGCCACCTTACAAAGAAACCTCCTAAAAGGTCGGGGGACTCCAATCACATAGCGCTGAAGTCGATGAGGGATGTCATCTATGCTAGTCTCGAGAATGTCCCCTGTCAGGTGCTCTAGATGGCTCTCCAACTCGGCCAAAGTCTCTGTTGATTCATCCTGTGGGGCTAGAGCCAGTGCAACTGGTTGTTTTCTCTCGTAAGGTCAGAGAGCGGCTAGTCGCTGTGGGCCCACATCTGCATTTTGAAATTTTTACTATCAGTTTTGGGACGATATAAAAATAAATAAAAACTAAAATTAGGAAAATGTTGAAAAATGATTTTACCTGAGTCATCCCACTCCTCTCCTGGAGGAAGAGCCATGTTTGGGTCTCCACAAAAATCAATCCCAGCATAAGGGAAGTCCTGGATAGAAAAAATCTGGTTCTCCAACCATTGGAAATACTCAGGTTTGAACCGAACAACCTCGGTCCCCTCATCAGGATGACAGGCCATAACTGTGACCCATCGCATCAGTTTGGGCTCTCGAGGAAGCCCAGCTCCAACAGTAAGGTGTTGCGGGATCAGCATAGGAACCCTCTCCAGGCCAAAACTTACGACTAAAGCCCCATAACCAAAAGTCTTAAGTCGTCCGTTCTCGGCCCTGGCCAGTTGGCCCTTCACATTGGCCAACACAGCATCGCGCCAGTTGAAGATGGTGCCTCTGGCGCAATCAACTGCTATACGCATCTGGGATCCGGTGGCAATATGTAATGCGGTAGCTCCGCAAAGTCTAGTAACAGTGAACGCAATCACCATGAGCTTAGGACGGGATATGGTCTTTATATCTATCCCTTTGTCTCTAGCCTAGCTGTTGCACTACTCTAGCCAGAGGCTATCGACAGACTGGCCACCTACCCTAGTCCCGAACAGAGTCAAGTCAGCACCTCTCTTAGGCAAACTAGTCAAGAAATATATATCCGCCGGCTCAATTTCGAGCTGGTGGCCACCAATAAAGAAGCATTGGTCCTGAATGCTCCATCTGTGAACCATCCACTGTAAGAAATCTACCTGAGCCCTCATGCCAGGAATGGCCCAGTATTTGTACAAGCCGCACGCCCTCAAAGCATCAAGTGAAGGCTGATCCTTCCATGTGGCATCATCCACGTCCTCGTGCTCTCATACACGCCAATCTAGCATGATGTACTAGCTGCATCAAGCATAAAGATGAAAATGTTTTCATTGGTCTATTTTTGAGAGATTTTGGGTTAAAAACCCTCGCGGCGGGGACCACACCCTAAGTATTAGACACAGTGCGTGGGACCACACTTTGTCAACACGTAAGGTGCGGACCGCGAGCTTTTTCCCAATGGAGAAAAAGTCGAGGTCCGCAGGTCCGCAGTGGTAAACCAGAGGACCCCGAGCGCGGGTTTTATGCCTAAAAACCCTCCTAAAGAATGAAATGAAAGACTAAAATGAAAATTTAAACGGTTAAAAATGAAGAGTAGGATTATGTGGATTACCTGGAGAAGATGGTGTTCGATTCCGACAGTTGGATTTTCCGCAATCTTCACAGAAATTTTTCTGAGCAAAAGCACTATTTTCTCAGCCAAATCACAAACAGTAAAAATGAATGGTAAAAGGCCCTTTTTATAAGTTTTTTGAGTAAATAAATTGCAAATTTGTTTATGTTTCACTTTGAAAATGTATTCTTGCGACATTTTTATCCATTTCAAACAGGTATGAGTAATGTTGTTGTTTCTGTGCAAGATAACGGATTATTCAGGCGAAATCTATCATTTTCGGCGAAAAAATGCTAGAGTTACCTTTAAGCTCTTTTCTGACTCCTAAAACATGAAAAGATTGCCGAGTTTTTCTTTTAAGCTCGTTAAAATGGAATTAAAAGACGGTCCATTTATAGCTCTTTTCCGACCGTAAAAACATAAAAATATTGCCATATTTTTGTCGTTTCAAATTTGATATTGGTTATAAAACGGCGTGTCCTTGATTGCCTTTTTTACTTTTTTGGATCAAAGAAACTAATGACGAAAAGTACTCCTTGGTCGTAAAAGATCAAACGGTTCTCTCAAGTATTATTTTATACTTTTTCGGGCTTGGGAGACACAAATTTAAGAAAATGTCAACCCTGGAGTCTTCTTAAGTTTTTTCAGACTCTCTAAAAATGAAAAACGCTGAGTTTCTCCCATACTGGACTCATTAAAATTTCAACAGTAAAGGACATGTTCAATTACAAACAAGAACGGACCACTCCTTCTTAGGGTTTGAATATAAACTAAGTTGGATGCATCCAAAGGATGAGCTTATAATCAAGCATATGTTGTCCTCCTCAAGCTTGTAAAAAATAAAGAGGTACTTGCCAGAAATGGTGGGGGAAAAAGAGAGAAAAATGAATTTGTTTGTCATACTTTGTAACCACTCTTGAACACGACACTTTCATTTACTTGGGTTGGGAAATCATTTGCCTAACAGTTGATCAAACCACACTGAAAGTCTTTAGCTGGTTTCTGGTTATTAACTTTGGCTCAATTGTCACCAAACCATCTGTCGTGTCGTTATGTGTTCAAGAGGTCAGTGCAAATAAGCCATTCATCTGCAAAATGTCTGTCATCCATCTTGACCATCCCTGAGTCAGTCCTTGCAACTAAATTTCTTCAACTTTATCTATGATTTCGTGTTGTGGGCTTGCCTACGACGGATCGCTTTCTATCGACTTCAACTCATTATCTAGAAAGATGATCTAGAAATCGTCAGTACCTTGAGATCTGCATGCCTCAATGGCAGGTTTCTCGCCTTTGACGACAGTTTGCATCATTGAATTTCGATCAAAGGATTCTGTGACATGTTCGACATCAACACATCTTATCACATCTCATGGATTGTACTGAGTACTTTGAGAGCCATTGTCATTATTGGTGGTTTCTCTCACACTTGTTAACAGTTTACGTCATTGATTGGTAATCAAGCGGTTTGTACCATGTTCGACTTCGACACATTCATTTGCATGGATAGAATTGTACTGTTTTAGGAAGTAGAAATGAAGACCCTGGATCTAGTTTCCACCATCTAGGATGCGAGGAATTTTGTATTCATTATACTATGGACTATTCATAAACAGATGGTTGCGTCCATATTGTGTCCACATGTGTCTATACTTATGATGTGTTACAAGATCATTCCTATATCAGAGCAGTAGTTAGTGTTTTTTAGTCAGTTTTTATCTGAGTATGGGAATTCCTACCTCAGTGATGATATGATCTCATATATATATTTTGCATTGAATGTTTTTACAGGTTCCAACTGGGCTCTTCGCGAGATGACCCTCGAAATTATAAAGTACTTCACTTTTCCTAAATGATAAATGAAATCCTCATCTACTACAGACTTCGCACTTTAGGGGACAATCTGTTACACAAAAATATCGTCACCTTGATTATTTGCAGTCAGTATGGGTCTATCATCACTTATACTGTCCTCCTAAGCAAGTCTCAAACCTCAGTTCTTCAAAATAAGCTTTGGAAATGAGAGAAAGACATCAAAAAACAATGTAACTCTAGTTCCACAGTTTCTCTCACTTTTGCCTGCGCGCCTGCACCCTTTGTTCATATTACCTGCGTACTTATACGCTCTTTCTGTAAAGGGGAGGGTGCGTACCCCTGTGAAAGTCAAAAGGCGCAATTTTTATCTTAAAAAAATCACTTTGGGTTAATTCTAGATGATTCTAGAAGGAACTTTGATGTGGATTATTCACTCCAAGGTGGTTCATGCATCCCAAAAGAGAACGAGCTAATCCCTTGTTAGGAGGAGCTATCCCTTTGAAGGAGGATTCTATCCCTTTGAAGGAGGACCTAGTAACTTCCCTCCATTGCACTATAAATTGAGGCATTATGTTAGTTGCTAGGGAGGTTAGAAGCTGAACACTTTTTAGGGTAAATGCTGGTGAAATCAAGACTTCCTAGTTGAGCTTAAGAGGAGAGATCACATACTTTTGGCTTCATTGGGGAGTGAGTGAAACTTGTCAAAGTAGAGGAGACTTCTTGTTTGACCCTGGGAGGAGCTTGTACAGCGTCAAGGTAAAGGTTGTAAAGTTCTTCTTCTTTTGAATTAATACAATCAAACTCATTTTTCTCAACAAGTATCTCATGTTATTTGTTTCATGGACTCCTTGACTTTCATGTTAAATATGTTTTATGATATTGGCTTTTCAGGTGCTATTTAGTTTGTTTGCCTTGTTTGTGTTTGCAGGTTCGCGACAAAGGAGCTCATTTGGGTCAAAGGAGCGAGGGCATCCCCAAACTTGTGTTGGACATAAGGTAGGCCCTAAACAGACTTGGTTGCCATTATTTATAAAAACATATTTAGAGAAAGATAGTGTCTGGTTGGTTTGCTTGTCATTAGGTCTTCTTTAGATTCTAGGAAGGCCTATATTGTCCGCAATATCGACTTATTCCGTGTGACACCCGTCAGTTTCTTACATGTCGTCTGATAATCCCATAACATTGCAAGTATGTGTAGGTCCCAATCAGTTCATTGCGCATTGTATAACTTGGTCAGCGTGGTTTCTAGTACCTTGTTGAATGCTTCTACTGTCCCGTTACCCTGTGGGTGATACGGTGTGCTCTTCTAGTGATACACCTGAAACTCCTCTACTAGTGCGCTGATCGTTTCTTTTAGGGAGTGTGTACCACGATCACTAATCTAGATCTTCAAACATCCAAATCGCATTAGTACGTGTTCAAATAAAAAAATTGCGGTAGTTGTGCCCATGCAATCCTTCACCAGCTGCGCTTCTATCCAACGAGTCATATATTCCATCCCAGTGATAATGTACCTTGTGCCTGTCTTTCCTTGAGGTTTAATTGGTCCTAAAAAATCTATTGCCCAATTTTCGAAAGGTTGCAATGTCATTTGTGGATTCAAAGGCATTTCATCCCTCCTCGATGGCCTTCCTATCTAGTGACATACATCACATGCCTTGCAATATTCTTTTGAATCCTGATGAAGGGTAGAATCTTCTGCGCGGTTGCTCTTCCAGCATAATGTCCTCTCGCGATTCCCCCATGAGCATCTGCGAGGATGCTGCTTCATTCAAATTCAAATACATACCTTCATAGTATTTCATCATTCCCCATCTTGTATAGATGCCCAACAATCATAGAGAAATATGTCGCGCGCATCACTAACTCCTTTTGTTGGATAGAGTATCCTTCCTGAGTAGTTCCAGTTCTTGTAAAATGAATTATATCTTCAAAATTTCCATCCTCTATGTGCATAGCAAAGAGTTAAATTTTGGGTAATCCTTCCTCCAAATTAGTAGGTTCCTCCCTAGTCTCAATGCGCGATAGGTGATCTGGTCCTATGTTCAATTGTCAAGGCTTCACAACAACTTCAAAATCATATTCTTGGAATAATAAAATCCATCAGCAAATGCGCTCCCCCAACACAGACTTATTAACCAGTTACTTTAGTGCAGAGTGATCTATATACATCTTAATGTGGCCTCCCAGCAAGTAGTGTCAATACTTTTGGAGCGCATATACCATAGCTAGTCCCTTGTGCTTAGTGGTGGAATAGTTCTTCTCTGCTTTGGATAATATATGACTTGCGAACACAATAGGGTGATCCAATCCTTCTTCACCATCCTACATTAGTACTGCCCCCAACACTATACACGACACGTCAACATGTACATGGAACTCTTTCTTCCAGTTCCGGAAGACTAGAATCAGCGTAGTAATCATGTTTTCTTTCAATATATCCAGGCTTTTCTTATAGTCATCATTCCAGTAGAACGTGACATCCTTCTTCAACAATTTTTCTATCGGCATGGTGATCTAGGCATAGCCTTTGATAAACTTTTTGTAATATCCCATATGTCCTAGAGTGGCACGCAACTATTTCACACTTCTCGACGCTTCCAATTTTAGAATCACCACAATCTTTGCGGGGTCTACCATCATCCCTTGTCTTCAAACCACATGCCCCAATAGGTTCCCAAAAGGAACGAGGAACAGACACTTCTTGAGGTTGAGTGTGATTTGGTATCTTCAACAGGTTTCCAACATCAAGCGTAAGCTCGCTGCATGGCACTTAACTAGCACAAATACAGTCCAACCATCAAAATAAACCTCCAATAACTTATGAATATATTCCTTGAATGCCACAACAACCATGCGTGAAAAGATAATAGGGGCATCCTTTAATTCAAATGGCATGATAGTATATTGAAAGCAACCCCACTCTGTCACAAAGGTTGTCTTGCTCCTATCCCCCAAAGAGATTTTAATCTGGTGGTACCTTGAGAACCCATCAATGAAAGAATATGCTTCCTAACCTCCTACATTGTCCAACGCTTCATCCATGAATGGAGTTGGGAATGGATCATGCACATAAGCGTCATTCAATTTTCTGAAATCCATGCATATCCTTATCTCATCCTTTTGCTTCTTCTCTTGTACCACCATTGGGCTTACCCAATCAGATTCTTCCACAGGATCAATGATGCCTGTTGTGAGCATTTTGTCTAGTTCTACATGGACCTTCTCCTTGTATTTCAGATTTAAGCATTAATGCCTCCACTTAATTGGCTTCATGTTGGGCTTTAACGTGATCTTCATCACTCCTAGATCTCCAATTACGCCTTTGAAATCCGTAAACTTAGTCGAGAATAAGTCCTAATATTTGCAGAGTAATTCAACGACCTTATCCACTGTCATATCATCTGTGTAGTCTCTGATATTTGATAATATTGGTTCTTCCTCCATACCAATGTTTACCTGCTTAGTTTTCACCGACACAGTTATATCAGGGTTCTCAATCTATGGCCTGTGAACCTCGCGATGGCTTTCTATTTATGGAATGTTAATATTCCACATATCCTCATCCTCCTCTTTAGCAGTTACATTATAACATTCTAGTGCATGACTCAATTGAATATCCCATTCAGGCTGAATCGTCTACTCACTCCTATGGTATCCTAAAGACGATTGCTTTTACCTCTTTTTCATCGATATTGTCCCACCCATCCTCAAAACTAAAGGTCATCATGAACCCTTCACACAAGATATCCCATTCACCTATCCCATGGCAAAGCCCCGTTTCTATATACCAGTTCATTGGTATAACATCTAGGGTATGACAGAATAGGTGCACTGACTCAGGTTATGGCCTTTCTCCATAGGCCTACGTCCACTTTGCTAGATGCATGTGCAGATCATCTTGGCCATCATATTTGTCTATCAGTTGCACCTTAGGCTTCCCAAATCATACTTGCATCATTCTCCTACATTCGCACCAATCATCAAAGCTACCTTTTTGCGTACCCCACCATATTGCAAGCATAGCACGTAGTACCCAGTCCAAGCCCTAGAAGCATTGCTTTTATGGTACCTCCATTTTGAATGCATCCTGGAAGGTATCTAGCTCATTTAGACCATCATAAGTAGGAAAATCATTGACTTCAGTTGACACACAGTGCAGCGACTAGGTCATCATGTTACAATTCAACGTAGTTACTTCATGTAACCGATTCTACCATTGTTCTACCTCTTTATCAGAATCCTAAGTTTAACAGCTCTCGTGCTCCCATGTAATCCTTCCACTCGCGGTGGGATTCACCTAGTCTTGGTCTCATGCTACTATCTTGTAGATGCAGTCTAGATCATCATCACTCTCATATTCACGAACTCATTCCATATAGCGCGATGAATTTTTCTCAAAGATCATTTTTCCCTTATTTAGATTGATTACCCCGTTCTGATCCAAATTGGATCCTTGAAGATTATTAGAGTTATATGACTATTTCAAATTATGTCAGACTCCAAAACCTTGTGAACAACAAGCTATCAGGAATAACTTTTGGACAGTGGCAGTTGTAGCCAGCGCAAAATAATGAGCTATCAGGAAGAACCTTTGGACAGTGGCAGTTGTAGCCAACGTAGAACAACAACGACCTTTGGTCAAACCACGCTAACTATTGGCCCATGGAGACCGCACAATGGCACAAACTATTAAATAGGGAGTCCAGATCAGAAAATAGAGGTTGTTTCTAATATGCGATTAAATCTCGTATTGCAGGATAAAAACCTCAAAGAAGGAAAAGCCCTGATACCTGGTCATGTGAAAAACAGGTAAAACGGTGCGGAAATACCCGAAAGGTTAGAAGGCAGGTCCCGCGCTCAAAACCGATGGAATATCGGAGGCATTTCGAGTAGTAAGTGGGTTTTGTGGAGGACCAAGCAATGCCATACACTGTATGACGTGTGTCTGGGGGATGAGAGAGAAAACCACTCTCATTGCAGGATAACGGTCGAGCAACTCGCCTGTGTGATAAAATTAATGACCGTAGGATCTGGAGGCCCCAGATCAATGGTGAAGATTGCACCCAATGGAAGACTGGATTTTGGGAAGAATAGGCTGAGGCATATGAAATTTGGGGTCCAGCATGACCGATGATCTGGCAAATGAATCATTTCATGGAATAACCAAAATAACGACTGTTCAAGGAAACGTTGGCACCCAGTTCGTAAGGAGATAAGTGGCCACTTCTCTGTGAAACGTTACACAGTGGCAATGACACAGAAGCAGGGAATTCTAGTGGACAGAGGTAGGTGATCTGAAGAGCCGAAAGAGGAAGTGAACAGTCAAGGGATGAATTGGCTTTAAGCCGCAAACAGACAGAGAACAGAGGGGAGACAGAAGAGAGAGTGAAGCAAGAAGCAAAGAACACAGAAGTCAAGCTGACCTACAAAGCTAAGGCAGCATTGAGCAGATAGAACTGAGAAGGCTTGAGAGGTTCAAGCAATCCTTGTGAGGGTATTTGTCAAGAACTGAGTACCAAATTGGACTCATCCCATTAAGACCAGTTGAGGTTGAAGACTTGGTAAGGGGGAGTCTATGTACTCTAGTGGTTTGGGGAATCCAAGTACCACCCTACTAAGCACCATCTATTACAGGAGACTCAAATTGAGCTCCTGCTTGTAAAAACTCTACTTAAATACATAATAGAAAAGGGCCATCACTGAAAGCTGGACCAGGAGACATAGCCCAAGACGATTGGGTGAACTCCTTATTAAATTGTTGTGTTTTTTCATTTGCTTGCTGCTTTTCTCTTACTGTTTTCCAATGTCTGTGTATTTTGCAATATTATAGATCCGTTGCTTAAAATAACATAGGCATATCCCATCGCATTAGTCTGTAATACCTAGATTAATTAACTGAGATAATTCATAAGTGATTTTTAGATCAAGTGGTATCAGAGCTATAGGTTGTTAAGGTTAGACAAGCTTGTGCTGGATTTAGCTGTTGAATGCTAACCAAATCAAAGCTCAAATTAGGAGAAGGAGAGTTGGTTGAAACTAATCCTGAAATTGGAAGAGTTTATCCTTAGAAGACAATGTCAGAGGAAGGTTTTGTGGGGCCAAACCCTCAATTTATAGATATTTTCTTGGACATAAGGTCCATGGTAGAGGAAACGTATAAGGACTTTAGGAAACATAAATATGAAGATTCATCAGGCTCCAAACAAGATAAAGGAGAAGAAGAGCCTCTCCTCCATGACCACTCAAAAAGCAAGGGGAAAGAAGAAAGCTTTCTCACACCTCCTAATAGCCCTGAACATGAGAAGAATACATGTTTTATTAAACTAGATGTTAAATTTGATTTACCAATATATGATGGAGAGTTGAGTGCAGAAAAGTTGGACAATTGGATTAGGCAAATTGATGTTTATTGTAGAGTGCAGAATATCGATTCAGATAAGAGCAAGATTTAGCTGGCCAACCTATGCCTTGGAGGCACTTCCTTGGTTTGATAGGAAGGCAGGACCCAAGCTGACATGAAGAGACATGGTAAGACTCTTTCTGTCTAGAGTGAATTTGTTTCTGCAATCAAAAAGCAGTTTTATCCACTGCCCTACATGCAACATGCCATGATGAGATGGCAAACTCTTCGTTAGTTGAAAGGGAAAAGTGTAGAAGGCTACAACCAAGAATTTAGAAAGAGAGTTTTGATTCTAGGAATCTCATTAGACTCACTTGAGACTCTGTTGAATTACATCGGTGGTCTACACAACTACATGAGGCACACTATCCTCATGTTTAATTCCACTAGTATAGATGAGGTATATGTTCAAGCTATGCATCTAGAAGCTAGAGGAATGAATGGAAATCCAAAAGTTGGGGGATCATCCCAACCCACTGCAAGCAAGAATAAGGAGAAAAGAAAATAGAAATGGAAAGCAAAGAAGGAAAACACTGCACAGAAAAGCAAGTCTTCAGGCACTCACTATAAAAAGGATGGGCATGATGATGATCGCTATTGGATTCTGCATCCAGAGCTGAGACCTAAGAAGTTCGAGGGCAAGAAGAAAAATATTGCTGCCACTATTCAGAAAGATTTGGGGTTAGACTCAAGAGATGAAGCAACCATTGCAACCATAGGTATAAAAGGTAAGAATTCTGAAGCATCTACTAGTAATTCTACACAATCTACTATTGATGAAGAAAATGAGAGAAAAAGGCATGAGCTTTTCCATATTCGAGTTATATCCAAACATGAGAAGATTGATACTTTGTTTGATAGTGGCTCACAAGTAAATTTAATTTCTGAAGCAATTATAAAGAAGTTGGGATTAGTGACTACAACTCACAAGAAACCATACCCATTAGGATGGTTAATTGATAAAGCACAACTACAAGTGACTAGACAATACAAACTCAAGTTTTCTTTTGGGTCAACATTTGTAGATGAGGTTGAGTTAGACATAATTCATTTGGATATATGTGGAATTGTTTTAGGAAGTCCTTACTTGTATGACAGAAAAGCTATTTTCTATAGAGTTGATAACAAGTATCTACTTGTTAAAGATGGAATCGAATACTTTGTAAGAGCTCATAAGCTCAAGAATAATTACATTCTCATAAACTCAGGGCAGATGAAATGAATTATAAATTCATGTAAACAATTTTTACTGATGGTTGTAAAGGAAAAGAAACCTGATAAAACCAATGCATTTGAGGGTTGTGATGCTCAATAGCCAGCTGATTTAGAAAAAGTTGTTTCAGAGTATGATATCTTGTTTCAAGAACCTAAAGGTCTACCACCTAAAAAGGAAATAGTGCATGATATCAATTTGCACAAGATGCTCCATTGCCTAACATTGGAATGTATGGTTGTCCACTTTAGAGAATGTAGAAATCAAGAAGCAGATGTAGAGGAGTTGCTTGAGAAGGGGTTCATCAAACCTAGCACATCACCATGTGGATCTCCAATCATTTTGGTGAGAAACAAAGATGGCTTGTGGAGAATGTGCATTGATTACCAAGCACTAAATAAGATAAGAATAAAAAATCATTATCCCCTTCCTCGCGTAGATGATCTATTAGATCAATTGAAAGAAGTTGTTTATTTTTCCAAGTTAGACTTGCACAGTGGATATAATTAGGTCAAAGTTGCAAAACAAGATGCATGGAAGAATGCTTTCAAGACAAAGCAGGGATTGTATGAGTCGTTGGTTATGCCTTTTGGCTTAACTAATGCTCCTGCTACTTTCATGAGAATAATGAATGATGTACTAAGACCTTTTCTTGATGATTTTGTTATTGTATATCTGGATGACATTATGATATTTAGCAGAACATGGGAACACCATTTAAAGCATGTTAAGTAGACACTAGATGTTTTGAAAAGAGAAAAAACTTTATGTTAAACTATAAAAATGTGAATTTGTCAAAACATCTTTGAATTATTTGGGACATATAGTGGAGGTGGTGAATTGAAGATAGATCCCTCGTCTTTCTAAACTAGCCCAAACCCAAATCTACTGCAGAAGTTAGGAGCAACACAATATTGGAGAAAGTTCATTTCTAACTTTTCCTTAATTGCAACTCCCTTACATGCTTTAACAAGATTGAACAAGGTGTTTCAGTGGGAGGCAAACAATAGAAAGCCTTCAACACCTTGAAAGAAAAGATTAGTACAGTACCAGTACTAGCACTGCCAGATCTTCAAAGACCATTTGAGATCCAAAAAGATGCCTGTGACTATGCTATGGGAGCAGTGTTGATATAGCACAGTAAACCCATATGTTATCATTCTGAGACATTTAACTCTATAGTAGTTATCTATCCCACATATGATAAAGAATTGTATGCATTAGTATAGAATGTGAAAAAGTGGAAACATTACTTAATGGGCAAAGAGACAATTATACATACTGATCATCAACCACTTCAATATTTACACTCCCAAACTAAGTTGCAGCAATCAAGACATTATAGATGGATGGGTTTTTTACAACAGTTTCATTTAGTCATCAGATATAAAAAGGGCATAGAAAATAAAGTTGCAGATATGTTATCTAGACCCATTATAAATGTGTCTACTATAATTAAGCATAATTCAGTGTTACATGAGAACTACATTGAACAATATGCTCAAGATAATATAGACTTTAAAGATGTATATGCAACTTTAAGTCAGGGAAAACGAGCAAAGGAATTGGATTAGCACATTAAGGATTGACTCCTATATCATTGTGGGAAGCTATGCATTCCACAAACTGAAAGAGTAAAGATAATTCCAGAAGCACACACTTCTCTAATATTAGGTCACTTTGGGGTAATTAAAACAGATGCACAGCTGCAAAGATTTTGTTTTTGGCCAAAAATGAACAAGACAATTTCTAGACATGTAAGAGGGTGTACTATGTGTGCTAAAAGCAAGCCCAGTGATAGAAAACTAGGCTTGCACACTCCATTACCAGTTGTTTCTCATCCTTGGGAAAGTATTTCCATTGACTTTGTTGGAGGACTTCCTAAATCTAGGAGAGGTCATGATTATCTGTATGTTGTTGTGGATAGGTTCAGCAAAATGTGTTATTTGATACCTTGTAATAAACAGATTACAGCTGAACAAATTGCAAAACTATTCTTTCAACATGTATGGGTTCATTTTGGATTACCCACTTCCATTATATCTGATCGAGACACTTGATTTGTGGGGAAGTTTTGGTCAAGTCTATGGGAACTGATGGACACCAAACTATAGAAAATCATAGATTTCTATCCACAAACTGATGGCCAGATAGAAGTAGTCAACAAGAAAGTGATCTAGTTACTCAGGGGATATTACAGCAAGCATCCTAAGCTTTGAGATGAACATTTATGTTACGTGCAACATGCTTACAACCAAGCAAAACATTCTTCTACATAGAGATCTCCTTTTGAGACTTCTTTTGGTTTCACACCAAGGTCTCCCTTGGATTTTGTCTTTGGTAAGGACACAACAGCTAAGGGACATAGTGATGTGGAAAAGGCAACTAGGTTCATTGAACAAGTCCAAGGGATCCGTCAGGTAGTATAGGAACAACTAGAAAAGAGCCAGGCCAAATACAAGGCAAGGCATGACAAGCATTAGATGGAGCATAGTTTCCAAGTTAGGGATGAAGTCTGGCTATGTATCAGCAAGGACAGGATGCAAGGTGAAGGTAAAAAGCTAAAGCCTATCAGGTATGGACCTTTCAAGATACTTGAGAAAATTGGTGAGAATGTTTTTTGCCTTAATCTACCAGCTTACATGCACATCTACTCAGTCGTAAATGTAGATAGCTTGAGATTTTTTGAACCTTCACAAATTGAGGATCCTGAAGAACAGAGTCAATTGCCTTCTATTGATGACTTGCTACCTAAATGTCTCAATGAATTGCATGAAGACACAGTTCTGGAAAGAAAGGTGAGAACGACGCGTAGGGGAGATGTTGAGTACCTCAGAATTGGACTCAGGAGTTCAAAGCCAAGCAGTGCAAAATGGATAGAGATTGGATAGGTGAGAAAGTTGTACCTCACTTAGTCAATGCTTGAAAACCAACTTTTGGTGGTCCAAAAGCTTTTTCAGTGGGAAGGCCGTGATTCGAATTTGATCCTTGAAGATTATCATAGTTCTATGATTGTTTCAAATTATGTCAGACTCCAAAACCTTGTGAACAACAAGCTATTAGGAAGGACCTATGGATAGTGGTAGTTGTAGTAAAAATTGGAACAATGAGGACCCTCATTCAAAGCGCACTGATCATTGGCCCATGGAGACAACACAACGGCACAAACTAGCAAATAGGGGGTCTAGATCAGAAAACAAAGGTTATTTCTGATATGCGATTAGTGCAAAGCGCTAATCGCACTAATTGTGTATCGTGTGATAAAAACCATAGAGAAGGAAAATCCCTGGCACCTATTCATGTGAAAAATAGGTAAAGCCAAGTGGAAATACCCAGAACATTAGAAGGCGGGTCCCACACTCAAAACCAGTGGAATATCGGAGGCATTTCGGGTAGTAAGTGGGTTTGGCAGAGGACCAAGCGATGACATACACTGAATGATGCATGTCTGGCGATGAGAAAGAGAACTGCTCTCATCATAGGGTAATGGTCGAGGAACTCTCCCGTGCGATAAAAGCGATGACCATAGGATCTAGAGGCCCTAGATAGATGATGGAGATTGCACCCGATGGGAGACTGAATTTGGGGAAGAATGGGCTGAGGCATATGAAATTTTTGATCCAACATGACCGATGAGCTGGTGAATGAATCACTTCACAAAATAACTGAAATAATGACCATTCGAGGAAAATCTAGCACTCAATTTGTAAGGAGACAAGTGGCCACCTCTCTATGAAACATTACATAGTGGCAATGACACAGAAGCAAGGAATTCCAGCAGACATAGGCAGGCGATTCAAAGAGCTGGAAGAGGAAGTGAATAGTCAAGGGAAGGATTGGCTTTAAGCCATCAACAAATAGAGAATAGAGGGGAGACATAAGAGAGAGTGAAGTAAGAAGTAGAAAAGAGAGAAGTCAAGCTGACCTGGAGAGCTAAGGCAGCATCGAGCACACATAACCGAGAAGGCTTGAAAGGTTCAAGCAATCCCTGTGAGGATATCTGTCGAGAACTAAGTACCAAATTATACTCATCCCATTAAGACCAGTTGAGGTCGAAGACTTGGTATTGGGGAGTCTATGTACTCTAGTGGCTTGGGGAATCCAAATACCACCCTACTAAGCATCATCTATTACAGGAGACTCAAATTGAGCTCCTCCTCGTAAAAACTCTACTTAAAGACATAATAGAAAATGGCCACCACTGAAAGCTAGAACAGAAAATGTACCACAGGAGGATTGGGTGAACTCTTTATTAAATTGTTGTGTTTTTTCATTTGCTTGTTGTGTTTCTCTTACTTTTTTCCAATGCCTATGTATTTCACAGTCATATCGATCTGTAGCTTAAATTAACATAGGAATATCCTAGTGCATGAGTCTGTAATACCTACATTAATTAACTGAGATCATTCATAAGTGATTTTCATGTCACGTTTATATCAGTGGCCCAGTCAATTCCTAGGAGCGTGGGGTAGGGATTGTTGTCATCCACAACCTCTATCACTTCTGAATCCACCAACGCGCTCACTCCCTCAATATCCATAGTTATTCCCTGCAATTTACCCACAGGTATTATTTTCTGTTGATTCGCCTTTATTAGCTGAATTGGAGACCATTGCAGCACAAGTCTCCCCATTCGTTCCCATGTCCATTTTGGTAGAACATTCATGTATGATCCCAAATCCAGAATGGCTTGGTCCATCTCTTATTATTTGATTTGCATGGTGAGCCTCATTTAACATCTTGTCCTTGTCTTATGCTTTCCAATCTTCTGGACTACACATGGTTCTCCTAGCACAATGCCAACACATCTATTGATAAGTTCCTAAAGCCCTTTCACAACCTTACTTTCACGTAGTAACTTCATACAGGTTTCCAAGAAAGTTGTGAACATGGAGGGTTCCATTTCTGACTCAGGCTAATCTTTGCTCCTTGATGTGGAGGCCTCAGAGAAGCTCTTCTTAGCTCCCATGAAGGTTTCTGAGCACTCTCCAAATCAAACTCAGCATCTTTTTTTGAGGATTTACGAACCCAAGTGCTGTCATCTGGTTGTTTCCCTTTGTCATATCCCATCGCAATGCCAGTTCGGATCACAATGTTTACATTCAAATCTTCCTCGCACAACTCAGACATCATCATCTACAGGTTTTGCGTTGGGGGAGGTGGTAGCGCTCCTTTGTCACATATCCTAGCTATCAGTGTAGGACAATATTTTGTCTCATGATAAAATATTGTGCAATACTTGCATGATGGGCGCATTGGATTAGTGCAATCATGGGCATAGTGTCATGACCCTCTGCAATTGTAGCAAATCAACTATCTACGACCTCTACCAGATCCTCCTCTGCCTCGGCCTCGTCCACACCCCTGAAATCCTGTCCATGCCATTCCTACATTCTGGTCAAGGGGCTACATTTCGGCTTGAACTCTGTAGGCAGGAGTTCTATCCATCATCAACTCATAGCTTCTACAAGTTATCTCGTCATGTCCCACTGACCTACAAAAGTTGAAAAACAATTATTGTGAAGTTTCCATATACTTCTCTAACAAGTGACAATTTTTCATGGCATGTTTTCCGGCTATTTGATAGATAGCACACCATAAAACATGTGTTGTGCTAGGTCCTTCTTTAGCCTCTAGCCTTAGAGGCATCGGTCCTCCTCTTATGAGGTAATTTTTAAATACCGAGAAGTGGTGTTTGTCATGACCTTGACTCTTGCATTTTATGCACCACACTTCTTTGCACAATTCTATTCGAACTGTCCTATTCCATTTCAAACTTTGCATCTCAAGGCACATATTCTTTAGCTATGTGTGAATCTGTTAAACTCCTAGGTTACGATCCTACATCGAGGTCACATGTAGCCTCATACAAATCTATAAAGCCTCTGCTTGAGTTGTTATCTTCTACTGCGATAGTGCACTCCTTAAATGTGGTAGTAGTGAAGCTACAAACCACCCGCAATGTTGTCCGTTTGTCATACTGATATTGGCTTCATGAATCATACATTTCAGCCTTTAATCTATTTCCCAAGGAGTCTCAACTAGTCGCATCATGATCTCTTTAAATCCCACGATCGACTACGCTTCATATTTAGGCCTGCTAAATTCTCTATTTAGTGCTATTTGGATATCTGCAACTCTCACATTTGGGTTATCATTGGAGTACTTAATATACCAGGTCAATGAGCGATCCTACATGATGCTAACCAGCATTTCTTTCTTTATATGGTCATATGTAACACCTTGTGCTTCCCATATAGCCCTTATAATGAACCATAATTGGTTCGGATCTTCATTTTCAAACCTTTGAACATAGGAAACTTCATTGTGTTTGCCATACTGAATCACAGTGGTGGTGGAGGTGGTACGGGTGAAGATGGAGGTGATGGTGGTGAAGCCGGTGGTGGTGTGGGTGGAGGTGGTATTCACAGAACTCTTTGTCTTATCAGCTAAGTAGCACATCATGGAGAGACCTTTGCAAGCTCTTCCTCACCTCCTCATAGAGGTGAAATCAAGGGGCTATTTTCTAGATTGTTATTTACTTTGTTCTTGTAAACCTTTCCCCTTCACGTAGCCCTAAACATCAAGGTAACTGCATAATCCACTTTTTTCACAATAACATTTTAATTGAAGTATTTAAATACTTTATGTACCTACCTCGTGGTCCTTCGATAAAGCATCACTCTACCTCATTGTAGGTAACTGAGGTGTCAACTACAAACTCAGTAATGAATCCTCCTATAATACGATTGAGCCAATGATTGATGACGTGTGCGATGTTATCCTCCGATGCTTCCAACCTTCGCACTAGCTCTCGGGTCCATACAGTAGGACCGTCAAGTTTCCACCTTCCTTGGCTATATGCTAGCTTCACGATCCACTCATATAGCTCAGTAGGGAAGGACACGAAAATGATTTCGTGGATATTGGTATTCAGGTAGTTGTCTATCCACTCTTCTTTTGACAATCATGAGTTTTTGTTCTCCTGTGCTGCAAACTCATGAATTATTTTATCCAACCAACCTTCAATTTCTTTCTTTGATGCTCTAATAGGTCTGCATGTCAGTGACTGTGGAACAAACTTGTCAGTTATATTCCAGGGACCCTGGGATTAAGCCATTTTTTTAGGCCAAGATCCAAGGCCATTGCCCATAGTGGAATGAAAGCTTGAAATCAATAAAAGTACTAGGAAACAATGATGGAAAACCAATAAGCTCAAAAAGACCTTAACTAGACCCCTACTAGCCATGATGCACATTTCATCAAGCATATCATTGACATGTAACCTATAGGTGTAAACAATAGAATTAAGTGTATGGATCCCATACTTATTTGAGAATTGTTATAAACCAGTTCCCTCATGTCATTCATTGCATATTCATCTATTAGGTCATAGACTTATTATCCATTCATATACAAGTAAAAACATACTGAGAGCCATACATAGTTGCTATTATAAAATGTGCATATATCCAGTATAATAGGAACAAAAATACAATAAACATATCAGCCATCAAAATCCATATATACACCACTAAATTTACACAAGAAAATAAATGGAATGAATTTCTTATTAATTAATGCAATGAACAAACCAATGATGGGACTACGATGTTCAACTTGGCCATATATTGGTTGAGCCAAGTCTCTCTTCATCCAATCACCCCCATTTCACATTCCAAGCATGATTGTGAGACTCATAGAACACATAAAAAGCATTAATCAATGTGGATTCGACCAGAGTTCTCTGCCAACACCGTGAGGAATTTGAGCGCCTCCTAGTCTTTCAGGCTTTACTGTGCATCCACAGTCTGATCTAGGGATCATTAGGACCTACACTGAGGCATACTCTCCAAGCTTTAGTGTGCATTCCATCCCAGAATCACTAGGCCCAATGGAGAGAAAACTCTCCTCTTGGTTTTGTCATATATCTCACCATTCACCAGCAAGAATTCCTGGGTCCCCTGAGGCACACAATTTGGCTTTACCACAACCCGTAGTCTTGTTCAGGGGTTACTAGGTTAGTGGTTTCATGTATCCTCAATATAGTTTAGGGACAACAACACCATTTTTTTGTCAATTCAGAGATCCACTCCACTCAACTTCGAATCTAATACGACTATCCCACATAAACCGAATGAGAGAACCCATCTCATCAAAGCTATCAGGAAATGGCAATGCTAGGATGAAAATATTGTCACACCTAGAAAAACCCATGCCATGGTACAAAATAAATACATGCAATCCCATGCATGCCAAACCTAGCAAGGAAAATGCACATGTAAGTCGATACCTGTAATGAAGCCTATTGTACTTACTTGATCATGCCTTTCCCTACTTGATCTTTGCTTCCTCTTTCCTTTTTTCCTTTCTTGCTCCAATGCCAAAGTGCTCCAAGAAAACTAAGTGTCCAAGAGTATGAGAGAGAGAGAGAGAATAATCAAAGAACTCCAAAGCTAAACTGACAAAATGTTACCAATTGATCCTTATAAGCCATTTTATGAATGAGACCTCTATTTTCTTCATTTACCATTATTTTCCTTCATTTTCCTCCTCACATGCAACCTCTGACCTTTCACCTTCCTTTTCTCCTAATTTCCATTATTTTCATAAATAAATGTGCCAAAATACAATTTTGCCTCTTTAATTCCTTAGTCATTTCATTTGCCAATTTCCTTAGCCCTAAAGAACTAAATGAACACCCCCTAGGATGTCTTTCCCAACATTCAACTTGGAATAAGTGTCCCATTCATTTGTGGTTATTTTTTAAAAATTTTATTACATAGAATTTTCACCAGGGACATTACAAATGCAAATATATGAAGTTTAATAAAGGAGAGTATTTGCAATCCTACATTATGAGATCAATTGTAGAGAATTGGGAAATTGTGATTGACAAGGAATTGGTGATTTTGACCCTTAGAGGTATCCCTCCTATTTGGGAAACCTTCATTACCACTATAAGCAATAAAATTGTTGTCCCGTCATTTCATGAGCTTGCTGGAAAACTCATTGAAGAAGAATCAAGGATGGTTTCTAGAGGCTAGATACAAAAGCATGAAGAAGGAGAACCTGTTGCATTCATCACTCATAACAAAAAATTAAGGGAAAAGGAGGTCCATTAAATTCAAGGAAACTTGCTCTTCGAAATTCGAAAGGAAGGAATGAAAGAGAAGCATCACACATTTAATGTTATAACTATCACAAGAAAGGCCAATATGCTTGAGATTTCACTAAAAAGAATAATGGTCCACACTACAACACTAGAAGCAATAATAACATCTTAATAATCAAATAATAATAGATTATCGAAGGAGTGATATTAATAGAAGAGATTATAGAAGAAGAAGAGGCGCTTCAACTGATATTGAAGCATACTCCTATCCTCAAAACTAGTCAAGAAACACTAGGTATGCAAGTAATGTTGTAAATCAATTTGAATATATTCTTATTTTTGCACATTCTAGTTCATCCCCTCTAGATACTTGGGATAGATGGTTGGTTGATAGTGGGGTCTCTCATTATTTCTATGGTTATAAGGAATTTCTATCTAATTAAGTGGAGATGGAGTCAAGTTTGAAAATTATTCTTGGAGACAACTCTGCTCACTATGTTAAAGGTTTTTTGTCTGTTAAATTTCATTTTGAAACTGGGGAATCTATTCTCCTTCATGATGCAATGTATTTGTTGAGGTTGAAGAATAATTTGGTATCTATTTCTACTATAGAAGAAAAAGGGATGAAAATTTCCTTCATCAAGGGAAAAGTACTTACTTGGTAAGTGGGAACCCCTATTAGAGATGCATTCACATTGGGATCTAGATTTCAAGGACTCTATAGAGTTAATGGAAGACCTATTATAGCATTGTTACATGATACTAATCATCAAAGAGATATATGGCATTGAATGTTGGCCCATATACATTAATATTCCCTTATAAAGTTGAAGAAATTGGTCTCTGGAATTCCCGATGTTCAAGCCCAACACAATGGAGTATGTCTTGGATGTGTTAGTGGAAAGAAGACAAGGGAACCATTCCCCTCTATTCAGAACAAGATGAAAGCAATCCTCCAACTCATTCATTCTGACATATGTGGTAAATGATTATTCATTCTCTTGGTGGTCATCTCTACTATGTTACCTTAATTAATGATTTCTCAAGGAATACATGGATATATTACTTGAAGCATAAAGGATGAGGCCTTCGATTTGCTCAAGAATTTCAAGGCTTTGGTCAAAAATCAAACAAGGAAAAAAAATAATATCTTTACGTTTGACAATGGTGGAGAATACATCTCAAATGAATTCATAGATTTTTGCAATAAGGAAGGTATCAAGAAGGAGAAAAGTGTGTCCTATAATCCCAAACAAAATGGAGTAGCTAAAAGGAATAGTATGCCTATTTTAGAATCTTCCCATGCCATGCTCCATGATCAAAATCTGTTGGAGTTCCTGATGCAGGAGCATCGAGACCCTCTTGAGTTGTAAATATGGAATAAAAAGGGGGGTGTGATTATTTTAAATATTTTGTTACTTTTAATTTTAATAGGGAGTGTTTTAGGCATAAAAGCAATAGATGGGGATAAGGAAGGCTTTTCCATTTTAGAGCAGGGAAAAGATGGGAAAAAGCCTCAAGATGATTTTTAACCTGTGTATGCATTTCATGTAGACACTTAGAGCTTTTAGTTGGGTGATTCGAGATCATGCTTAGTTTTTATAAATTAGGAATGCTGAGACATTGAGGATCAGAGGGAGAAGTGTGCCAGAGAAGTATTATTATAATTTCCTCTCAGCGCTGTCATGAAGAAGTGATTTCCTGTTGAACTATATGCATGTGGTAAATAAATGAAATGGCCTTTTTATTTCTTGGTTGAATTGCTTGTTTATGTATTGAATTTCTGGAACGGCTTTACTATTCAGAGCTTAATGCCTTGTTGTGGATTAAATACACTGTGTGTGTGAACAGTACATAGAATGGAATTGAATCGCAGCTTTTCAATTTAAAACCCATGCCTTGAATTATTATGAGGAGGCGTTCCATGTATGGCGCGAATTAATGTAATTCTTATACAATCGTGGTCCAACTGTAATTGGTAGAAACATTGTGAGGTTTTATTGAATGGACATCGGAATTTTATTGATACAAACCTCGGAATCACTCAAAGTTTCGCAAATCTACGGTCAACTGAATCCTCCAATAGAAATCTACGCAAATCTCCATTTGAAACAATCAGAATGCAGTACAAAACTGCAATGAATCATCGACAGCTGTGAATTTATTGAACTTATGTGGGTTATTTGCCAGTTCCAACTGGAGCAAGGTTTGTACAGATTCCTGGAATAGAAGGCTTATCAAATATTTCACTGACCTGTGCAAGATATTAATTGTGTGAGCTGCGAGAACGGAGAGCCGCGTTTCCTTAAGATTAAACACGATATATGTTTAAGCGTGGCACCGTTCTTATGTGATATATATGTTTAAACACAATACATGTTTTAAGGTGGATTCTCTCCAGCGTGTGGCACTCCATTGATGTTGATTTCCATCACTGTGATAATGGAAAGAGCGCTGTCAGGATCACGATTGAATGTTCATCACCATACACAATATTAAATATTACAAAAGCCGAAACAAGTGGATGGGAATGAAATTATTTTTTTTGGTTTTTTGTAGTTGTTTATTTTGCTAGATGTCGCAGATTGTAATTTGGATGAAAAAACAATGTTTATTGGATGAAGCAAGGGAAGTTGAATGGAAGTTATCTATGCGTTTGAGATGTATTGAAAGATCCTGGTTTTGCAGGCTAGTGCCCTACATCAAGTGGTATCAGAGCAGTAAAAGATTCTGCTGGAAAGAGGTACAATGTGTTAAAGATGGAGAGTTTATGGTCTTGCTATTGTGTAGATGGCGGCAGCGGAATGTGAGAAGATTTGCATCAACCTAGAGAAGGATACCAAAAGACTGAGTGGGAGGGCTTGGTGAGGTATCGTGTAACAGAGGAGGCTGTTACTGCAGAGGTTGGTTGCAGCTCACAAAGTTCTAGTGAAGGAATGCAGTGGATAAAATTGCTAAAGACCAGAAGAAGCATATGACCAGGAGGTCATAAATTTTTGTGCCTCGGTAGTCTGATGCAGGTGCATCTCACCCTTTTCTTAATTAAAGAAAAATCCAAGTGGAGCATGAAGACGTGGACCAGCGGAGCTCAATAAAGGGAAAAAACAGAGAAAATCTCCCTTAAAGCAGTTAAAGAAAAAAAATTAAAGAGAGAATGGATAAGACTAGATAGACTTCCTATTGTTAATAGCCATGCAAGCTTTTTGGAGAGTTTTTGTGGAGAAAAATCAGAAGAGGATAGGATCGGTCTTTCATAAGACTTTTTATATAAATTTAATGCAATAGGGGTGTAATAGATATCTTATTTTGTGAAGGAAATTGTGAGTGGGCAAGATGTAGCCGAGCATGAGTTCATTTTAAGGCTGAAAGGCCTTAACTTTGTAATTGTTTCGTAAATATATAAAAGTGTGTTTATGTTCTGTGTTAATTGTATAAGCTATGTGTTTTATAAATGAGTCAAAACTTGTGTTCTGTAAATAAAAATGGTGTTGCAGGCACTCGGCGGCGACTGCATGAATGTTCAAATGAGAGCAAGACAGACTATAAGGGTGAATTAATTAAAAGGCTTCCCAAAGATTGAGTGGGCCCATAACCCACAGGTCTAGGATCAAGATTTTTAAAGAATTTGGGATTTTGGGCAACCCCCAAAATCTCATTTTCATCAGTTCCTTTGGGGGGAAGCAACAAATGCAAATGTATATGTTCAAAAAAGGGTACCTCATCAAGCATTGGACAACAAGACTCCCAAAGAAGTATTCAAAGGTGTTAAGCCTGCTATTTTTCTTCTTCATATATCTTGTTGCCCCATATGTTTTCAAGTGCTGAAAGACAAAAGGATCAGGTTGGAAGCAACAAGAAAAAAAGTTATGTTTTTTGGATATTGTGAAGATTCTAAAGCATTTAGAATATATTTTCTTGGTCAAAGGAAGGTTTAAATTAGTAGGGATGTAATGTTCGACGAAGATGCTACCCTTGGGAAAGCAAGGGACCTTCCTCTACCTCCTCCTTAGAAGAGGAAGAATGATGATATGTATATTTTAGATGGTCATTCCATTCTTGAATCAAAGAGAGACATTGTTTATGATCCCATCGAACCTATGGACCCCTTGGACCATGTAGTCCTCCTGCTAGGAAGAGGCCACTTTGGCTTCGTGATACATTACAGAATGCCAAAAAGCACATTCTTGTAAGAAGGTCTTTTAGAGAGAGAAAGAAGCCATCTAGGTACTAGGATATGTTGTAGCAATGAGCAATATGATTCAAGTTGAGCTTCACACCTTTGAAGAAGTTTTGAAAGGACAAGTCTAGAAGGATGCTATGGCTGAAGAGTATGAATCAATTAGGAATAATTATGCATGGGTTGTTGCGCTGAGACCGAACGGAAAATCTGTGGTAACTCCAAAATGGCTATTCAAGATAAATCATGGAGTAGATGGAAGCATTGATAAATATAAGGCAAGTTTCATCACGAGACCATTCTCCCAAAAATATGGAGAAGATTACAATGATATATTTTCACGTATGGCTCAACACACCACCATCCATTTGATAGTTTCCCTTACTATAAGTCAAGGATGGACCCTTCATTAGAAGTATGTGAAGACACCATTCCTTCATGGTGTGTTACAATAAGAAGTTATATTGAGCATTCAGAGGGATTTGAAGTAAAGGATCAAAAGATACATGTTTACAGGTTAAGGAAATAATTGTATGGTTTTAATCAAAGTACCAAAGCATGGTACACCTACATAGATAGTTACCTGATGAAGCTTCGATTCACAAGAAGCAAACACTAGTAGAAAATTGTTAAATTAGTGACTAGGTGACTAAAAAAGTTAGTCACCACAAATTTCCCAAGTGAAGTACTACCAAAAATTAGCAATATTAAGAGACCCAACTAAAAATGACTAACATAAATGGCCATTTTAGTCACCAGTTAGAATATACAACTAGTTAATAAGTAATACTACTAAAAATTACTAACAAAAATGACATAATTTAGTCTAGGAAAAAAAATATGACTACCTAACAAAAACTACAATAATATGAATTAGTCATTTATATTAGTCATTTTAATTGTGTCACTTCAACAATCCAAAAATACAAGTCATAGGGGATTAAAAGGTTGTTTTAGATTAGGTGAAAGGTTATAATTCCTCGTACACTTCTTTATTGGATGAAAGGATGATTACAATTATGGAGCTTATTAGAATCTTTAGGGTCATATCATTTGATCACATACACAAGGAATCAAATTCAAAGATTGACAAATTATCGAAAAGGGGAGTGGCCCAACGCCTCCTTTTGCAACACAACATGACCACCAATATATGTTGCAACAACCTTCCCAATTTATTTAATTGGTTGCACATATATTTCACATTTCTTCTTCGTCTTGCAAAGTGGTAGTGCTAAGGAGAGGATTTGAACTTTGATCAAAGAATGTTCACTTAGTACCACTACCAAATTTCCTTCATGCAACTTGCATGATCATAGATAGATGACATTTGAATGTTCCAAAAGTGTAAGTAGTCCATGTTCAACTTTGTTGTCTTCATTATCCTTAGTGACAATGACAAATTTGAATATTTCCTTTATTTATCATCGCAAACACATAACTCCTTGTTTTCCCAAACATAGTTCATATTGTTGGTGTATGATCTCTTAATTATTGAATGGTCTCTTGATGATGATAATGAACTCTCAATCTTCAATGTTCATGAATATGATGAATGAATGACCTAATGCCTTACTTGTATAGAAAATTTATGATTCATTTTCTATTCTTATTGCTCCATTGTATATATTCTTCACTAGCATCTCATGATATATGGTTAATTGAGGAAGCCTTATCTTTCATTTTTCAAGTATAATTAGGTTGCATGAATAAGCATAGTTGTGTAATTAAAATCATTCAAAATTTGTTAATAATTCATGGTTTGTTTGACTATTCGCACACTTATCCCTAACCTTTTACTTTGAGAGTTAGTAGTGTCAAATCACTAGTCTTCGTTAAGGAACTTCCTTTCATTACCCAATGACCTAGCTTAGCTCGATATTTAAGGATTCCTCCCTAGATAAGTATATCCTTATTGTAGTCTAAAGAGTGAGAGAAGGCCGTCAAGGTGACATTCGCTGCCTTGCTTGATGGGTGGGGTGAAGACTTTTATTTTCTATGAGAGTATTTGAGTGTAGATACAATTGAGAAAATGCTTACAAGAAAATCAGTGTCCTTTATTTCCATGACCTAAACTACTTCCAATAAAATCATGTGATTTTAATAAATTTAATTTTGATAAATAATTAATTCAATAAAATAAAATAAAATAAGATTATTATTATTGATATTTTTTTGTATATGAGAGAATAGGCAACTATAGCATATTTGTACTTAAGGATCGATTCTATCCACTACCACAATCACCTCCAAGTGTACCCACATTGCCTCACACATGGAACACTAAGATAATCGAAGTTTAAACCAATAACATCATAAGAAATGCCTTAACAACCCATTCTATCATCAACTAATCTACACCATGGGACAAATTAAAAATAACTTTTAATATTAAAAAATATAGCCAATTTATTTTATTTGAAATCAATTTTAACATCTAATTTGAGGAAACTCCATAAAATAAAGTTTCACGTGAAAAATGTTAAGCAAAATAAAGTTGGGGTAAATTATAAAAATAAAATAAGTAAAGTGAAATATAAAATTATAATTATAATTATAATTAATAATTCAATTCATATTACTCCTAATTTACCAAGTGTGAGAGGCATAAAATCTCTTCATAAACAAACCTTTCTAAAGAGATTTGATGCCCTCTGACCTTTGTAAATCCAAAATTAAGGTCTAAAATTAAGATAGATCCAATTTAGTTTTATCTCAATTTATATAATTGAAAGTAAAGAATTATTATTTTAATGAAAAGTTACTTTCAAAAATATTTGTAATTTCCTCAATTTTAAAATAAAGCCAGCCTAGTTCCATCTTCACTCCGGATCTATCAAGCGACGAGAGGGATCACATCTCTTGAGATGCAAACCTCCTTTTTGAGTGCAAAACTTGAGGAAAGGTTTTTACCTCGAGAGATTTGATCCCTCTCAATGCTTGCTAGATCCAGAGTTAAGATGGATCTAGGTTGGTTTTAGTCATGTGCGGCCAAAGAAAATCTAACGAACATATAATTAATTTTATCAATAATACGTCAATTCATCTAATATTAATATAATCATTTTCAATATGCTAATATGTCTTAGATTAATCTGTATATTTTAATTTTAAATTTGCTTAGTTACTCAGTTTGTTGTGATGACAATAACTTTAATGATGAAAATAAATGAAATATACATTTTGAATGTAAAGGATAATGTAATAGGATTGAATGATAGAAAATGTGAATAATAAGAATATATTCAATTACAAATAGTATTCATTGTGGTTAATCTAAAACTATTTTATCCTATTATTCTTATTGTCACCCTTTTTACTTTTGTCATCTTTTCATATTGATTTTCATATTTTCATATTGAATGTATGAAAAGGATAGGTTAAACCATAAACCATTTAAATCTTTAGCTCAATCTATTATAGTAAACAACATTCCTTGTCTCTCCTTCTCTCCAATATTAATAGATTGAATTAATATAACACAAAAATCAATGTAGTTTGTCAATAATTTTTTGTGCCTACACTGAAATCAATGCACAATGTTAATCCAAACACTTTAAAATTAATGCACCATCATACATCCAATTACATCAAAAGATAAATCAACATTTACGTTGAAATTAATGAATCTAATGCAAGCAATTAAATAAGATTATAAAACAACATTTACACTAAAATCACTACATCTAACGAAAGCAATCAAATGACATTAGAAATGAACATTTGCACTCAAATAAATTCATCTAGTGCACATAAGAAAATCGGATTATAAACCAACATCTACACTAAAATTAATGCACCTAGTGCAAGTAAGCAAATAGGATTATAAAGCAACATCTACACTGAAATCAATGCATCTAGTGCAAGCAATCAAATAGAATTAGAAATCACCATCTAAATTGAAATCAATGCATTTAGTGCAAGCAATCAAATAAGATTAGAAATCACATCTACACTGAAATCAGTGCATCTAGTGCAAGAAATCAACATCTACATTGAAATCAATGCATCTAGTGCAAGCAATCAAATAGGAATACAAATAACCATCTACATTGAAATCAATGCATTTAGTGCAAGCAATCAAATAGGACTAGAAATAATATACATTGAAATTAATGCATCTAGTTAAAAGCAATCAGATATCATTAGAAATCAACATCTACACTAAAATCAATGCATCTAGTGCAAGAAATCAAATTGGATTAGAAATCATTGTCTACACTAAAATCAATGTATCTAGTGCAAGAAATATTCTTCCCTCTCCCCCCCCCACCATATATATCTATATCTCCCTCCATTTCTCCTTATTTTCCATTCTATCTCAACCCCCAAAACACACATGTTATTTCACTTCATATCTATCAATCTCTTTGTCCCTCCCTCCCTCTCTCCATCTCTCTCTTCTTTCCCTCTTCACTTTCCTTTTATATCTCTATCTCCATTTTCCTCTCTATATCACCACCAAAACATACACTCTATTTCTTCAATCTATCTACCTATCCCTCCCTCCTCCTCTACCTCTCTCTCTCTCTCTTCCCTTCTCTCCCTCTCCCCCGCTTCTATCTCTCTTCCCTACTTATTTCCTCTATCCCTCTCTCTCCATCCTCTTTATCACTCCCTTTCTCTCTCTTTGCCTTTCTCTCTATATTTCTTTCTTCTTTCCCCTCTCTCTCCCCCTACTTACTTGAATCAAAAGTTGCTTTCTATTTTCAAAGAGAGTAAAGAGATTTGTAATTATTTTATTTAAACTTTGAATTATAAAAAAAAAAAAAAAAAAAAAAAAAATTAATAATTTAATAATTTAAATTGCCATAAATTTGCAGTTTTGGGTGATTTTTCCCTAAACCCTAAAGGTTATAGATCATCTTGCCTTGAAAACGGGCAATGTAAAGGTATTGTTTTACATCTGACATTGTTTCTACCAGCGTAATACCTATCCAAATCTATGGGAGGACAAAACTAAGCCAAATCATGTTGTTGGATTTTAAGTATATCCATGTGTTTGGTGCCCCTAAAAACTAACATCTAAACCATTAGAGTGATTTCACATTCTATTGGCATTGAACTGGCGACATCTACATGGGAACTAGAGAAAGAGAGATGTTGTGAGCTGCTGAAACTTGGAAAAAAAATTGGTAGATTTTTAGATTCGAAGTTCCTTGTAATGGAGACATGGTGGGTGCTTCAGATGTTGGTTACATGTGGCAATTTCAACCATTTCTGGTGGATCAATGAATGGCAAGGTTTCATCGAAAGTTAGTCTTTGACAAAGTTGAGGAAACCTTGCCGGATTACTCTTACATTGTTGTTGAGCTAAATCAAATATTGAGCTTGCAGAATGATTAATCCAATCATTATGCACTATGGCAAAGGTCAACTATCTTGCCGATCCAAATATTTTGCTATATTTGGTGAGTAACTCTTAACAAAGTGTGAAAAAACATTTTCTAATTAATTTTAGGTTTTCTAGATTATTTATATATTGTTTTTTTTTATTATATTACATTTTTCATCTATATCTAGAAGATGACAATGGATGGATCCAAACTTAGATTTGACATTTTTTTATTATTTAAATCATATTTATTTGATTTTTCTAGAGCTTCTCTACATTATTTATTTCTCTTAGGAGATCTGACCTTCCATATATGTCTTCAAAACTTCAACCCAAAAAAACATTATCATTTTTCTCGTTATTTATTTTTGGTTGAATTCAAATTGCAGATATCATCCAAACACACAGGAAAGCATGGTGTAAAGTTTTATCAGGTTGCTTCTTCGGTGGTAAATTCCATATCAATTCAAGAATTTTTAAAAATAATATTTGAACATTTTAAATGTAATCCCTACATTGATGTCAATGGAAACCAAGTAAAATTGTTGAAGCAATTGACCCGTGTTAATACTATGGAGAACTATGGACAAGCTCTAGACACAATGGTTAGTTCACCAAACAATGTAAGTTGTAATGATACTTTTGTTTCTTACTCAAATTTTGATAAATATAAGTGGAATTTAAAATGTTAAAAATTTACTCATCTAAATTTTACTTTGCATATAATCTTTGTTCAAGGAATAGATTAGTTATTTAATCTAAAGAATTATTGATCATCATAATTATAAAAAAAATACATAAAATGAATCATTGTAAACTGATAGCGGAGTTATCAAGATCATCTACAAAATATATGTTACAACAATTGAATAACTTAGAAAATATCTACAAGCCATATGCATTCTATGAAGAAAGGTGAATTATGTGCAATGGAGATGAAATACAAATTTACTGGCATTGTATTGTTTTAAAAAAATTTATTGGTAATCAAGCAACATAAATTAATAAATATTTTAATATATTTGTGCAGATTCAATTCAATTATGAAAAATTGTTTCAAGAGCTCTCTAAAGATGAATGAGACAATTTCAGATTTGATGTGAGGATGAATGAGATAGTTTCATATTTGATGTTAAGATTATTGAGTGGAAATTTACATTGGAAATATTCATATTCCTTGACTTGGTGAATATATATTAAATGGGTGAATATGTATTAGTGGATCACAATGGTTGCAATGGCCATGAAACATTAATTTTTACTTCACTAGGTTTACTATTTCTCGGAGAGTGATCGAGGCTATTGGAGCAGAAAGCTATCCAGATATAAATGGTTTTCCTGCCAATGTGAACATTGAACTCATTTCCACTGGCAATGATATCATTAATGATGTGTTTACTTCGTAGGGAGGTAGTTACATGTTTACAAATATTACTCCAAGGAAATATAGGTTGGTTTCTTCCCATCATGAATACATAAACTTCATCAATCTTCGAGCAGTATAAAAATATTAGGTCATATCAAATCCCACTACATTTAAAAAAAAAGGAAACGCCATGATATTTTATATCTTTTCCTTCGTTTGATACACATAATTAGTTTGGAGATTCCTTAAGGATGAGTGTCTAGAGGACACAATAGCCCTCCATGAAATCAAACGTGAAGAAGTGGAAAGAGTGGGCTCTATGAGCCAATTGTTAAACAGAGGAAGAAGATACAAGGTCATACCTAATGTCAATCCTAGCTAGGATGGCGCTATGAATGAGGTATAATGATTGAGGTTTATAGAGTATATTGTCTATAATATTCTCTTTCAAATATGTGATTTTCATGTTCTCTTAAATTGTCCAAAGAGGCTCTCCAAAGATGGAGTTGGGCTTTGGAAATTTGGTAGTAGATGAAGTATTTTATGACCCAAGTTATGATATGGATGGCTTAGTTGTTTCTCAAGGTAAGCCTATTTGGGGTGTTCATGTATACCTTTATTCAGATGATTTCCATGAGGTGAAGTGCCCTCAAAGAAGCTCCTTGGCCAAATCAAGCACTTTGTCATGCAATATTTGATGCATATGGGAAATTTGCTTTTAATTTTATTCCATGTGAAAAATAAAGGTTGTTTCCATTTTACAAGGGTGAGAATACAATATTAGATGTTTCACTTCCATCTATAGAAGTTCATGTTGAGCACAATCATGTTAATATATCTCAGCCATTTTAGGTCACTAGTTTCTGAGTCAGTTGGAGGACTTGTGGTGACTTCTTAAGGAGTCCGTTTTGAAGGTGTTAAGATACTATTTGATGGATGAGAAAGAGTTACAACAAATTTCCAAGGATATTAAAAACTTGATGAGGCAACATCAACACGGTACACAATCAAGGCTGAGAAGGATCACTTCGCGTTTAGTAGTTTGGAGAATTTCATGGTTTTTCCAAACATGGCTTCAATCCCAAAGATAGAAGCAACACATTATAATATTTGTGGTTCCCTAAAATTAGTGACAAATGGCTATTATGGCAAGCATCAAGTTTTCTTGACACATGGGCCAGACAATGTTAAGCCTCAACTAAAGAGGATTGATGATATGGGAAACTTCTGCTTTGAGGTTCAACCATGTTAATATCGAATATTCCCAGTCACCACAATAGTAGAATGTGATTCTGGTCTTCAATTTTCGCCATCACATATTGATGTGATAGTAACTAGACCAATGTTTGGCATTGAATTTATAAAGGCCCTTGTTGATATCCGTCGATTGGTGATATGCAAGGCAGGATGTGACTCCTTAGTTTCTATATCACTTATTTCTCTAGCTGTCGAACTCTAGGTTCAGAGAACATTAAATCTTTAAGTTTAAAAAATGTGAGCAGTGACTTCATATTTGAGAAACTTCCACTTGGTGCATTGCGTCTTAAGGTTAAAACATGGACCTTCATCTAATTTGTTAGATTAGGATGATGACTGGTGTTGGGAGAGAAAGGTTATTGATGTAATTGCTGGTGTTTCTGATCATTTAGAGATAATGTTTATCCAAAACTCCTATTGGTTGCATATTATGTCTACTCATCCTGTGGCTTCTTACATCGTACAACCAAACTAAGAACCAAGGAATTTTTTGATTGAGAAAGGATGGTAGCAAATCTACTTAGAAGCTTCTCGTGTGCACGTGCTTCATTTCTTGAACTCGTGCATTTTCTTTGGAATGTCTTCATTAGAAAACAATATATTTAACCATGAGCCTATATATTTGATTGGTGAAAAATATCTACTGAGTGGTGAAATACATGTTGATTCAAGTTCTTATCCCAAAGCAAATGAGTTGTATCAAATCATTATTATAGACATATGGCAAAAGGAGGGTGAATTTATAGATATGAAAAATAATGTCAAAATTGTTTCAAGTGCTAATGGACCAAGCAACATTGTTGTATATTAGTACACTCACTAGGCAAATCTTGAAGAGGAAATGGTCTTTGTTCTAAGAGATAAAAGGAATGCTAGTGAGAAAAATAGGTTTCAAAAGGTCTTGTTTTATCCAAGAAGTTGGCATGTTTCTGTTAAAACTGATGGGTGTCAACCTACTATTCCTTGTTTTGTGGGTGCCTAGGAAAGTACATTCAGGGTTAGTGTTGCTAGCAATCCCAAGTGTTGACGTTAAATTAATTTCTCAAAATGATAGTAGCAATGGTCTTCCAAAAAAGGTGACTTGGTTCTTCAAACTTTGATAGGATTAGATGGTTTGTTTTTGGGTGGTCCTTTGTATGATGATACTGAGTACTATGTTGAAGCTTCTAAGGGATAACATTTAAAAGCACTTGCATAAGACCCATTTTGAAGCTTAGGTGTATGCTCATTCAATTTGATCAGATGCCCCACTCGACTAGCCAAACCATAAAGAATATTTCATTGTCTGTATTCGACCTTCTGTGCACTCCTTGCATTTGTGGCCCTGTTGTGACCATCAACATTCCCCCTTTTATTAGTATTAGCAACAACATTAATAAGTGGGGACCCTTCCAAAAAATCAAAACTTAGCACTTAATATTGTCTTTTTGTTTAAGAATAAAACAAGATATCAAGGTGAAACTTGCTAAAACATGTAAATTTACATTTTCCATACTCCAAGTGCTATATGACCACAAAACCCAATTAAAGATTTGTAAATGAAAAGTCTTAGATATTAGGTAAGCCTTTCACAAAACCCTCTTTTTAAAAAATAGTATCACATCACAAAAAGATCATGGCAGGCATCTCTTACACAAAGAACTCCTTGAAAAAGTGATTTGTGAGAATATGAGATCTTAAGTCCTACAACCCTAGCACATCCCAAATTCCAAAATTCACGACGTCACTTTACATAGAACACTTCAATATCGTCAAATGTGATAGCCTCTTGCAAATTTCATATCACAACTACCCAACGTAGCAATAAAATAATGATAACAAGTTTTGCGATATTGAGATCTACGATATTGCGAAGAAAATCGCAAAATCGCTTTATCACAGATCTAAGGGATCAGAGTTCTATCACAGTACTTTTTGTCATTCGATGCAAAGTTATGAACATCAAATTTTAGCCTAACAGTCCATTAGTGGCTATTTATTAAAATGATTTGGGTCAGGGTAAAAGGACTATTTGATGCAAGGTGATATCTTTTTATATGATTTAGAATTAAAATCTTTCCTGTCACCTTATTTTTATTCATTACTCAGTATCATCCTTAACGTATATTTGTTCTCTAAATACAACTTTCAGGAGTAGCACACAAAGCATAATTGAAAAGAAAGGTAAGGCTCCCACATCTAAGAAAACATAAATGGCTCCATTATTCACAAACACCACTTGTACTAAGGAAGCAGGGATATTTACCTGGGAATCCATGTATCAATTGTTAAAAGAGGAAAACCCAATAATTATGAAGGTTACAGTTACAGCAGATGGACACGGCTCTTCTGAAGCATCCCTGACTGAGATTGCATGCTTGTTTCTACACCATATTGCTATGAGGCCAAAGATACTCCCCTACATGGATATGGTCAAATGGGTTATAGATCATGCAGATATATCTGATAGAGAGTTCAAGACAACCAATCAACTATTCTTGGGGTCATTTATCCCAAGCAATTTGAGACGCATGTATCAGTTGCCAGAACCTCAAGCTACCTGCAACAAGAAATTTATAGAAAAATTCGCCAAGGAGAACGAAGATTTGGCGGAGTGCACAAAAAGTTGGTCTACCAATGAGGAATGACTAAAGAAGGATAAAAATAGTATGTATGCCACTGGCTCCCTCTGTTCTCCTTACTATTTTTCCACTGCAATGTTATGTAGACTATTTGGGAAGTCAGATATCAACAAGTTTTCATCAGAATGGTTTCCTTTATTGGATGTGGCCACCAATGCCACCATAATGGATTAGGCCCAAATTTTATCAGATAATTTAGCCTTTTCTATTTTAGGATATCGAACTAAAAGAATTTTTTCTCAAAGAGTTTACCCTACATTCTTTTTAAGTGCCTATGTCATGGACGCCATTTGTTTTGTCTCTGATTTTCCTATCATGGGGTGGAAATGGACAGTACAGAACCCTCTTCCTATTCAAGTTTATCATAACAAACTATGGGAATCCAATTTCATCCCACATTTCTACAACATTTGTCATGGAGTGATGCTCCCTATCCATAGAATTCTCTACAATAAAGATGCCCCAAGATTCTCCCTAGAAGCTAAAGTTGACATTTTCCCTGTGGGAAGGTGGTTTGGGGAAGAATTGTTCACATATATCAGGGTATTTGGTAGCATTGCTTCACCCCACGTCCTTCCTTTGTATGTTCCCCACAAAATAATGGCCAGAGAAATAGCTTACCAGACCTGTGGTGTTGGGGGAATGAGTAAAGTACTAAAGGATTCTAAGAAGGCCATCTGGCCTCAATTCCCTATAGTCTGCAGGGATTTTGCATTATTGTATTTAGGTCATGCTTTTAAAGAGGTTTATAATATGTTATGTTTATAGCTACCAAAGTTCCCAAGGAGGTAGTACGATCCCTTTGGTGTTGCAAAGAATTTTAATATAGCGGTTAAAATGAAAGTGTTTACCAATGAGGAAGACTCCTTTGACGATGTTTCTCTATAGAAGCACACTTTCAAAGAGGTTCTACATATGGCACAAATTCAGTTTAACCAAGAATAACTTCAAAAGTTTGACAATTACAGAAAATAAAGGTTAACAAAGGTCCCTTTGGACCAATTGCTCATTGAACCAGTAAGGGAGCCCACTCCCAGTATTAGCATAAGTGGTAGTTCAAAAGAACAGAAGTCTAAATCAAATTCTGAAAATGAATCAGCTGAAAAGTCTGATTATTAGTCCAAAAGTGAAAACAGTGGAAGTGAAGGGTCAGTTAAAGATATAGCTCAGTCTATAGAGAAGCCTGATTAGCAGGTTTTATCCCCAAAACGAATTGAAATTCCCACTCTCCTTGCAAAGCCAACAAAGTCACTTGTAGTGAATCTAGAAAAGGAATCGGAAAATTTTAATGAGTTAATCAACACTAAGGAATAGAGTGCAGAGCCACTGAGAAACCTAGGAGAGACAACCACAGAAATGGTGGTAGAATAGGCTATTAATACTCAAGAGATAGAGCATATTCGTCTTACCCTGTCATCTGAAATTGTAATAGAGATAGAGGAGATTCCTCCTCTAGACGTATTTTATAGCCTGCAACATAATGTTGTTGTCAGGAGACAAAGGAAGAAATGGAAAATAGATTTTGTGCTCACTCTAGAGGATGATCCTCTAGATGTTCTTTGGAAAGATCCAAGTACACACCCATCGGAAAACCTAACTAGGCTCTCTCAGATTTCAGGGGCATATGCTTCTGTAACAATTGATAAAGAAACTGAAGTTGAAATGCTATTAAACGAAAAGGAGGATAAGATTCTATTTTTGGAACAACAACTACAACAAGCCAGCATCAGTTAAGAAGCAGAGATATAATTGGAAAAACTCCAGCAAGACTTCGAGCAGATGCAATTGAATCATCAAAATAGTTTTACAAATAAAGAAGAACAATTACAAGCTCTAATAGAACTACATAAGGAGGATCCCAAAATTAGGGAATTTAACACAGAAGCACTCGCCATTAATGCCCAGCTCTTGCAACAGGAAGAAATACTCTGCCAGAAGTTCTCGCAATGGAATTCCCATTGTGAAACGAGTGATAAGATTACAAATCAAGTCTTAGACTTACGACTTGATTATGATTAAATTTTTAACAAGGTTTCAAACTTCTTGAACTGGCAAAGATCAGAAGAAGGTAAAAGAGATGAGTTACCAGAATTGGTGAATCGCACAAAGAAATGTTATTTGCAAAATGGGATTCACAGCTTAAAGAAGTAGAGAAAATGATGGAAGAGGCAGCGATAGCAGCAAATAGTGTCATTGAGTGCATACATGAAAATATGCACAAGGCCAATTTCATATTAGAGACTACTCAAGGATTCCTTTCAAAGGCACATCAGCTTCAAACAAAGTGGAAAAAAATAGTAGAGGAAAAGGTTGAGTCAATTAAACAGGTAAATAGGTTAAACTGGGACACATACTGGCAGTACCTGGTAAAGCCACATAGCAATGGATGACCCTGAAATGCCTGATAACCTCCGCCAAGAAGATAGTTCCAATGCTAGCTAATGCCATATTTGTAGGAAAATTAAGAGTTGAAGTCAGCCAACCAACACTCTTGAAACCGATGCTAGACATTTGCAATTTAAAAGATTAGATACAGGATTTATCATAGATACAGTTTTAGTTTTGTTTTAGTTCATTTTTGCTTCAAATGAGGTAGGTGATTTAAACCACCTCATCTATTTTTGTAATATTTATTTTTAGATTTCATTAGAATAGTATTGAAACCCCTTTCATGCATTTAGAGAGGGGTCCAAAGTTAATTCTTCAGAACATGTAGCTTGCCCCCCACTGAGGAGGTTGTGATAAAATGAATGGAACAAGATTTATTTTTATATGAGTTTGATCTCTACTACTGAAATGCACTATTGTACTGTTAGTGGATGTTGAATGATTTGAAGATAAATCTATATCGCTAAAGCTCATGAGTAGAACCTATTACCAATGGTATTTTTATCTCCTAATACTTTTTACTTATGTGCCAAGTGATAAGTTATTTTTAGTTATTGATATATGAAAGTGTAAATGTTTAGTTGTCATTATTTCATTTCTGTATGGTGATAACTATTCTTTTTATGCTTAGTATATGAGTAACGTTTATGCGATATGTTTCTCATAAGTGTTTCGGCTAACTTTTTATATGAAACAATCATTTTTAATGGATTATTTTCCAGTGGTGATTGAATGATTTATATTACCAATTGCTGTTAGAAATTATTTTAGATCGCATAAGTAAGACATCACTCCCAGGATAGTTTAAAGTTAGATGTTTTCTGTCATATAAATTGGATATGATAGTTTAAAAGATGGAGTAGATTTAGAACAGGCATTCACCCCATACAACCCAAGAAAGAGAAACATCATCCCGTTAGTACACACATCATAGACACGTTGGGAAACAAGTCCTATCATCCCCAGTCGGAGCCACTATTCCAAATGGAAAAGGAGTTGCTTTCAAGGATCGTACCAGGTGGTTATCCCCCTTGTTGTAGATTGATTTTTTGAGCCTTCAACGTGTTTGGTGCTAGAAGGAGGGCCTGACTGTGAATGGAAAGTAAATTTACATCTTCTCTTCATTCTAAGAGTAAAACTCCCTCACCAACACCCTCAGCTTCTCATTCGCATTCCAAATCTTCCATCACTAAACCAAAAGTTGAAAAGAAAAATACAAAGCACATTACTAAAATCCCAAGCAAGCCAAATCATTCTTGTTCAAATCCTCCTGAGTTACAGACTTTAATTCATAAGTTATAGGGAATTTCTTTATCTCAAGAAGAATCTAAGTTTTCCCAAGGTAGTGTCACTTCGCATTTGACCCCGAAGCAATCACTGACTAGAGCACAAAGTGAAAAATTATGAATCCCACTAGTTGAGTTTCCTTTACCAAGTCATAAGAAAGCTAGGAAAACACCAGTGGAATCTCAAAGTGAGGTTCTATCATTATCTTATTCCACCATCCCATCCATATCATCACAAGTTCACTCATCCATCCCTCAACTCCAGATCGTGGTTCACACAGGTACATGAGAAATATCCTGCTCTACCGAACCACCTTTAACTACTGCCACTCCTACTCATACTCCAACAATGGCAGGAAATCCACCACCAAGGCCATGGGCTAATCCAGTAGTTGTGAACATGCCTGCACCCTTATCACAGTTACTACCTCATCCTGCGAAATGTCTTCCCAAGTTCAATCCTGAAGATGGTCAAACAACTGAAAAGCATATAAATAATTTCATGTTGTCCATAAATTTAAATGGAGTAACGGAAGAGGACGCAGTTGTACGATTATTCCCTTATACCTTAAAAGGAGTAGTAGGATCATGGTATTTCTCATTACCATTGTGCTCCATTAATAACTGGGATACATTTCAAGATCAATTTTTAACGAAATTTGGAGATGACCGATCTACAACAACTTTAATCAATGACCTCTCCAATTCGAAAGCCGAACCAAGAGAACCAATTAAGGATTTCAATTCTTGCTTCAATAAATTATTAAACAAAATACCAACAACGTCGAAGCCTAGTAATGAAGTCCAAAATGAATGGTATATTTCCGCTTTTCCCTCAAATTCAACCATGTTTGTAGATAGAGCTACCAAGCCAACATTAGCTAAAAACATGAATGAGATGATAGTTGTAGAGAAATGTATCCTAGTCGTAGAAAAGAAAAATGATGTAGATGAAATAAAGTCTAAAAAATTATCTTTTAGAGATGATCGTATGAAAAAACAATCAAAAGACCTGTTCGACCTGGAAGGGTTACAGAAAGTCTTGAAAGCCATGTCCAACAAAATGGTAGATATAAAGAAACAAGTAGCGGAGACCTCTTCCAAGAAACCTTATAGAACCTTTAATAGAAACCATTCAACTGATCTGAAACCTCTAAATGCTATAACAAACGCAAAATTAGAAGGGGAAGAGGAAGAAGTTTCAAATGAGGAACAGACCGATGATGATGAAGTTGTAGAACTACAAGGAATGTGGGACTTCATTCTTCCGGATGAAGAAGATCAAGATGCATTACTAGTTACTACCAAAAGTAGAAATCAACTTGATGCCCCACAATCTAATGTTAAGCAGAAAAATCCAAGTTTGACTCCTAAGGATAAAATCGTAGGTAAGAAATCCTCACCAAAGGCTACTCAGGCAAAACCAGTCCAATCTGATTCAACAACTCCATCTAAAAGACTTATCATCTCCAGTGGAATTGAGTATAACATTGTTGAAGATATGAAGAAGGCTAGGGCTAATATTAACTTTCATGAGCTCAACAAATTAAAGCATCAATAGAAATCGCTCTTGAAAGAACTGAATGCAGTACCAATTGTGCATCTACCTGCTGCTTTAATTTCTCAATCTACTCATGAAATGGGAATACCTTCGACTAATATGTCAAATAAAGTTGATCCAATTGACACTGCTTTGATTGGAAAAAGGTCAAAATCCCATACTTTACCATTTCTCCTTACCTTTGAAGTTTTCAATAAAAATTTGCATAACTGCCTCATAGATTCTGGTGCTTCATCTAATATTTTGCCTAATAAGGTTTGTGCAAAATTAAATGTCCAACCTCATAAATCTGTAGTATGCATAGTACAGCTATATTGGTCTCAAGTCGAGGTTATTGGTGAACTTAATCAAGTGATCATAAGGCTTTCATCAAATCCAAAGGTATGTCAAGTTATTGATATACTCGTTGCCGACATTCCTGAATTTCATGGACTAATTCTTAGCAGGGATTGGTCAGAGAAGCTCCATGGTTACTTTGCAGCTGGCTGGTCTCATATGTGGCTCCCTTACAATGGTAAACCAAATCAGATAAACGTTGAGCGAGAAAGACACCAAAAGTATATAGCAACAGAGTTAGAAGGAGAAAATGAACCTATAGCATACAACAATAATATAATTGGAAACTATTCTGCTGATTTGTTTTTAGGGAATTTCAATGCTCATACTTCACCTTTTTTAGAAAATTTAGTTTTAACTCAGATAGAAAATTTCTCTCAAACAGACACTTCTAGATTCCTTAGTTTTGTAGATAGACCTAAAAATAAAAATTTGTTTTGGAAATTATTTTTTGATGGTTCTAAGTCTAATGATGGATTAAGAGCGGGCTAACATGTAGAGAGAAAAGGAGAGAAAACCATGCTAACATGTAGACTTGATTCCAGTTACACAAACAATATTGTAGAATATGAAGCATTAGTTCGAGGGTTATACAAGGGAATCAGGCTTGATATCAAATATCTGCAAGTCTTTGGACATTCTGAGATTGTTATTAAGCAGGTAAGAATTACTATACATTGTATGTCAGGAAATTTGAAGCATTATCAATCATTAGTACAAGACCTGACTTAACACTTTATATCATTTAATATATCATCTATTCCTAGAACCCAAAATGCTAGTGCTGATCTCCTTGCTAATGTGGCTTCCAAGCTCATTCCATCAGAGGACTATAGTCCAAACAGATTCTCCATTAAATTAATATTTAGATCCTCCATTCCCGATAATATTACCAATTGAAGAGTTTTCAACAATGACCCTAATATTGTAAGTTTTCTGACCTCAGAAGGCTCTTACAATAATTAGATAATTGATGAAGACCAACATGACAAGCAACTGGAACAAGGAAGCGAAAATAATGTTATACCTAAATCTGTAGTCAAGTTGGCGGACCTATATGTCTTAAAGGACATATTCAAAAGGTCCACCAATTCAAAACTTCAGAGTTCAACTCTGAGATATGATTTAGTGAATCTAGGAACTGACATAAAGCCAAAGAATGTCAACATAGGTCTTGGTCCAACACCCGAGGAAAATGTAGCTTTCATTCAACTATTAAAACAATACAATTTTTTTTTGTCTGGAATTATGATGATATCAAAACTTACAACACTTCAATTATACAACATACAATTCTGATGATCACTGATGAAAAGCTAGTCCAGCATAAATTGAGGAAAATCCATCCTAATTTGGAAAACCAGATTAAGTCTAAGTTTAACAAATTTCTGAAAGCCAAGATTATTTTTCCTACTAGGCATTCCAAATGGGTTTCCAACTTGGTACCAGTCAGAAACAAAAACGGAGATATCTGGATTTGTATTGACTTTCGAAATCTAAATAAAGCTTGCCAAAAGGATAACTTTCCACTACCCCCTATGGAACAGATATTACAATCGGTTGCAGGGTCTGAACTGATGTCCTTTTTAGATGGTTTCTCGGGGTATAACCAAATCTTAGTCCACCTAGATGATCAATTGAAGACTACATTCAGAACAAAATGGGGCACTTATGCATATCAAAAGATGCCATTTGGGTTGATTAATGCCGGTGACACATTTCAAAGGGAAATGGACATTGCATTTAAAGGACTAATGAATAAGTCAGTGGTGATTTACTAAGATGACATAATAGTGTATTCTAAAAAACACAGTAGTCACCTGAGAGACTTAAAACAGATCTTCCAACGATGTCAAAAGTATGGGATCTCACTTAATCCAAAAAAGTCTTTTTTTGCATTAAGTGGGGAAGATTCTCAGATTTATAGTGTCTAAAGTTAGAATCCATATTGATCTAGATAGAATTAAGGAAATTTTTGAGATATCCCTACCCCATAACAAAAAAGCGATGCGGTCTTTCCTTGGTCAAATTAATTTCGTCAAAATATTTTTCCCTGACTTTTCAAGGATCATATCGCCCCTCCAATCCATGATAAAGAAAAACTCTCTTTTCAAATGGGGTCATGCAGAACATGAACCATTTGGCTTGACAAAATAAGAAATTATAAATTCCCCATCTCTAGTGACTCCAAACTTTTCCAATTCTTTCACTTTGTATACATTTTCCTGTGAGAAATCATATGCTGCAATACTCACACAGACCAACCAAGATAAAGTCAATGCCCCAATTGCCTTCTTCAGTTCAAACTTGAAAGGAGCTAAGTTAAATTACTCTGATGTTGAGAAACATGCTTATGCTGTATTCAAAGCAATTAAACACTTTAGACCCTTTCTTCTCAAGACTCATATGAAAATAATAGTACCATTTCCAGCGGTAAGAAATCTTTTGGTACAGAAAGATGTAGGTGAAAAGAGGGAAAATTGGGTCATAGCCCTACAAGAATATGATGCTGAAATCAAACCAAAAAATATTGTAAAAGGTCAAGGTTTTACAAGATGTTGGCTAGATCATCGCACATGTCAGAAATGCAGTCTCTAGACAGTGAAGTACAAATGTGTGAGGTAAGCCTAAATGAGACTGAATCAAGATATGCAGATATCATATTTTACTTAAAGAATGGATATGCTCCTTCACATTTGAATCATATAAAGAAAAGAGCCCTAAGATTAAAAGCTAAGCAATATAAAATTGTAAATGATATACTCTTTAGGATGAATTATGATTATGTTTTTCTTAGATGCCTTGAGAAATCTAAAGCTAAAAAAGTATTACAGGAACTTCGTGATGGATCAATAGGTGAACATTATGCAGGTGATTCCACGACACACAAAATCTTGTTCATAGGATACTACTGGCCAACGTTATTTAAGGATGCACATAGCTATGTAAGAAGGTGCCAAGTTTGTCAAATTGTTGTTGGAAGACAGAGGAAACCACCATTACCATTACAACCGACCAACATCGATCAACCATTTTAACAATGGGGATTGGATATAATAGGTGAGATTGTCCCTAACTCTTCTAAATAGCATAAATACATCCTTACTACCATCGATTACTTTACTAAATGGGAAGAAGCAGTCCCACTCAAGTCAACCAATTTCGAGAATATCACCGAGTTTATAGATCAATTCATAATTACCAGGTTTGGCTTACCTTCCACTTTAATGTTTGATAATGCATCATATTTCTTAGGTAATGCTATGATTGAATTTGCACTCAAAATAGGTTTTAAGCTTAACTATTCTAACAATTATTATCCATAAGGAAATGGGTTGGCTGAATCAACAAACAAAAACCTTATTAGAATCATTAAATGCACTATTGATCAAAATCATAGAAATTAGCATAAATCTTTGATGTATGCTCTTTGGGTAGATCGAATAACTCAGAAAACTACTATTAGAACTTCTCCTTTTAATTTAGTTTATGGGAAAGAAGTGGTCCTCCTAGCAAATCTAGCTATTCCTTCTTTAGCCTTGGTTCAATTCATTGAAGAAACTCCTTCCTCATCCTTGCAATTAAGACAATTGCAGATCCTTAAGCTTGAAGAGGAACGAGAAAAAGCCAGAATTACCCATGCACATCATCAACAATTAGTAAAAGCTTCTTTTGATTCAAATTGGGTATCTAGAAAAGACTTTCAGCTTGGACACTTAGTATTGAAATGGAATAAAGCCCATGAAGAGAAAGGCAAGCATACTAAATTCCAACGAATGTGGCTTGGACCATTCCAGATTGTTGAAATCATAGGTCCATCAACTTTCATGCTACAAGATTTAGTAGGAAAAATAGGGTCTTTACTTGTTAATGGATAGACCCTTAAAATATATTTCCCATAGAAGATGATCTCTTCTATTTTCTGTAAATTATTACTTTTAGTTTAGTTTTCTTTTTTATAATAAAATAGGTTGAAAATGTTTACTTTTGGTTTCCGTGAAAATAATAGTGTCTCTTATTAGTTTTGTTTTTCGCTTGTATAAATGGAAGCGGTTAGAAAAATTAATCTTTATTTTTGAAACATAGGGCCAAGTGTTATCATTCTAAAAAATTTTACTTGTTATTTTGTTTCAACTATACAAGTTTTGGTTAAAATCATACCTTAGAAAGAAATTTTCCTCATATCAGTCATGAAAAGTATCAATAACAAGACAAAGATTCTCTATAGAAAAGCTACTTTTAAACTCTACAATTGTCATCCAGAAGAACTCTTAAGGAACCAATGACTTCCCCCCCACTTTAGGAAATTGTGAGATTCAAAGAGTGATCCAATTATGCACTTTAAACTTAAAGAATAAGAGGTCTCATCAAGAGTCGGCTTATCATGATCATAAATATTATAACTAATTGACATTGCTAGATTGCATACCAAAACATGGTAATGACTCAATATTGTTTCAATCAAAAGAAAAGGGGTCTCATCATGAGCCAGCTTGTTTAGTTAAGTTATAAATCAAGTGAATGGCACTGTCAATTTTGGCCACCAAACCAAGAAATTGTTCTTTAATAATTAAAAGATAAATAAGAGAACAAAAGGCAATAAGTGTATACGAGGATTTATCTTTGAAAATTGCATACTTCTCAAGTAGGATATTGGATCATTGTTGGGTAACAGGTAACCCTGTCGAGTCTATGGATGCTTGTTGGTAGTAGAGGCTCTACCTATGACAAATGAGTACACCTAAACTGAACTACAGAGATACATTTCTTTTTATCTTTATAAACCAAGTAATGGCTGACGTAAGTATAATGACTAACTTTGGGAAAAAGATAATCAGAATTAGGACAGTTGGAACAAGATGTTGTTGTTAGCAAATAACACTATTTGCCTTATGTTTCTACAATAAAGTTTGATTTTCCAAAACCATTTGTATTTTAGAAGTTTTAGAAAATTCAAAAAACTATCAGAGATAATTGGTTCTTTCAAGTGAATCGCCAATTGTTGGAACCATCAACAACCCCCCTTTTATTGATATTAGAAATAACATTAATAAATGGGGACCCTTCCAAAAAATCAAAACTTAGCACTTAATATTGCCTTTTTGTTTAAGAATAAAACAAGATATCAAGGTGAAACTTGCTAAAACATGTAAACGTACCTTTTCCATAATCCAAGCTCTATATGACCACAAAACCCAAGAAAAGCTTTGTAAGCAGAAAGTCTTAAATATTAGGTAAATCTTTCACGAAACCTACTTTTTAAACAATAGTATCGCATCGCAAAAAGATCATGGCAGGCATCTCTTACAAAAAGAACTCCTCGAAAACGCGATCTGCGAGAATTCGAGATCTCAAGTCCTAAAACCTTATCACATACCAAATTATAAAATTAGCAACACCACTACATAGCACACTTCAATATCATGAAATGTGATAGCCTCTCACAAATCGCACATTGTAGCCACCCGACATAGAAATAAAATAACGATAACAAGTTTTGCGATATCAAAATATGCGATATTATGGAGAAAATAATAAAATCGCTTTATCGCGGATCTAAGGACTCTGAGTTCTATTACAGTACTTTCTATCGTTCAATGCAAAGTTATGAATATTAAATTTTAGCTTAATAGCCCATTAGTATTTATTTATTAAAAACGATTCAGGTCAAGGTAAAAGGACTATTTGAAGCAAGGTGATATCTTTTGATATGATTTAGAATTAAAAGCTTTCTTGTCACCTTATTTTTGTTCATTATTCACTATCATCCTTATCGTATCTTTGTTCTTTGGTTACAACTTTCAGGAGCAGCACACACAGCGTAATGCGAAAGAAAGGCTAGGATCCTGCATCTAAGAAACCAAAAATGAATCTGTTATTCACAGACACCGCTTGTACTAAGGAAGCAGGGATATCTACCTAGGAAGCCATGTATCAATTGTTAGAAGAGGAAAACCCAAGAACTATGAAGGTTACAGTTACAACAGATGGATGTGGCTCTTCTAAAGTTTCCCTAATTGAGCTTTCATCCTCGTTTCTACACCGTATTCCTACGAGGCCGAAGATACTCCCCTAGACAGATATGGTGAAATGGGTTATAGATCACGTACACATATCTGATAGAGAGTTCAAGATGGCCAATCAACTAGTCTTGGGGTCACTTACCCTAAGCAATTTGAGATGAATGTATCACTTGCCAGAACCTCAGGCTACCTACAACAAGCAATTTGTAGAAAGTTTCACCAAGGAGAGTGAAGATTTTGCAGAGTGCACAAAAATCTAGTCTGCCAATGACAAATAACTAAAGAAGGATAAAAATGGTATGTATGCCACTAGCTCCCTCTGTTCTCCTTACTATTTTGCCATTGCAATGTTATGTAGACTATTTTGGAAGTCAGATATCAATAAGTTTTCATCAGAATGGTTGCCTTTATTGGATGCAGCGACCAATGCCACCATAATGGATTGGGCCCAAATTTTATCAAATAATTTAGCCTCTGCTATTTTAGGATATCGAACTAAAAGAATTTTTGCTCAAAGAGTTTACTCTCCATTCTTTTTAAGTGCCTATGTCATGGATGCCATTTATTTTGTCTCCAATTTTGCTATCATGGTGTGGAAATGGATAGTATAGAACCATCTTCTTATTCAAGTTTATCACAATGAATTGTGGGAATCCAATTTCATCCCACATTTCTACAAGATTTGTCATGAAGTGATGCTCCCTATCCATAGAATGCTCTACAACAAAGACACCCCAATATTTTCCCCAGAAGTTGAAGTTGACATTCTCCATGTGGGAAGGTTGTTTGGGGAAGAATTTTTCACATACATCAGGGTATTTAGTAGCATTGCTTCACCCCACGTCCTTCCTTTGTATGTTCCCGATAAAATAATGGCCAGAGAAATAGCTTACCAGACCTGTGGTGTCGGGGGAATGAGTAAAGTACTCAAGGATTCTAAGAAGGCCATCTGGCCTTAGTTCCCTATAGTCTGTAGGGCTTTTGCATTATTTGATTTAGGTCATGCTTTAAAAGAGGTTGATAATATGTTATTTTTATAGCTACCAAAGTTCCCAGGGAGGCAGTACGATCCCTTTGGTGTTGTAAGGAATTTTACTATAGCGGTTAAAATAAAAGTGTTTCCCAATGAGGAAGACTCCTTTGATGATGTCTTTCTGTAGAAGCACACTTTGAAATAGGTTCTACATGTGGCACAAATTTAGTTTAACCAAGAAGAACTTCAAAAGTTTGACAATTATAGAAAACAGAGGTTAAAAAAGGTCCCTTTGGACCAACTTCTCATTGAACCAATAAGGGAGCCCACTCCTAGTATTAGCATAAGTGGTAGTTCAAAAGAAGAGAAGTCTAAATCAAATTCCGAAAACAAATTAGCTTAAAATTCCAATGATCAGTCCAAAAGTGAAAATAACAGAAGTGAAGGGTTAGTTAAAGATATAACTCATTCGACAAAGAAGCCTAGTCAACAGGTTTTATCCCCAAAACAAACTAAAATTTCCACTCCCCTTGCAAAGACAACAAAGCCACTTACATTGGATCTAGAAAAGGAATGGGAATATTTTAATGAGTTAGTCAACACTGAAGAATAGAGTGCAGAGCCACTAACAAACCTAGGAGAGACAACCACATAATTGGTGGTAGAACGAGCTATTAATACTCAAGAGACAGAGCATATTCCTCTTGCTCTGTCATCTGAAATTGTACTAAAGATAGAGGAGATTCCTCCTCTAGATGTATTTTATAGCCCGCAACATAAGGTTGTTGTCAGGAGACAAAGGAAGAAATGGAAAACAGATATTGTGCTTGCTCTAGAGGATGAGCCTCTGGATGTTCTCTGGAAGGATCCAACTACAAACCCATCAGAAAACCTAACTAGTGTCTCCCAGATCGTAGGGGCATATGCTTCTGCAACAATTTATAAAGAAACTAAAGTTCAAATGCTATTTGTTACGGCCTAGATTTACCTCAAGCTGAAAAGGTAAGATCCAGGGCCAACATCAAACCACACTCAGCCTAGTAGCTAGCCCTACCAGGTCAGGAGAGGGCTCTCTCCGGGTCAATCTCAGTGAATTATGATCACTAAGGGCTTGACATCGACTGATATAGCTACTAATCTTAGGCTAGGTATAGGTGCAAAGGGTTTGATTGGATAAAATGATGATTTTGTGGGCTCTAAGGGAAAGGGATATCTTGGGTGGAGGGAATGAGGCTCAGTCTTGTAGGGATCTCAATGGGGCAAGGTAGGCAACTGTATTTGGCACTCTAAATCACATGAGATGGATGGATCAAACAGAGGAGGAGTTGAAGAGGGAAAGAGAAGCCATGGATCCTCTCCAAACAGTGCAAAACATCAAAAGACTAAAACAAACTTCAAGTAGAGCACTGCACTTTTCAATGTATTCTACTTACACTCTTGTTTTTTTAGCTGAGAAGAAATAAAGAGAAATGATACATATAACACATGAATAAATTCACAAAGACATAAGAAAACATTGTACCAAAATAAATGCCATAGGGATCCCAAAGAGTACTGCAAATCCTGGTCTCAATTCCTTAGCCAAAATATTGATATAAGTGTACAATGAAGCTCAAGGCTTTCTCAAGAGTCCAAACATGCCAATGACTAGAAAAATACATAATATAGACAAATAATTAGCTCATACTTTCCTCTAGGGGTTGAGCTCACATGTTTAGGGCCTAACTCAACTGATTCTAAACTAGGAACTAGAAACTATGCAATGAAACAACATGCCTCTAGAAACAAGGGAACTTATTCACTCAGTTTCTAACAACCTTTTAATTGATGAATCTACCTAACCAAGTGAAAATTCAACATATTTACATAATGATCCATCAATGTCCATGAAATTACATCATAATTTGACAATAAGAAAGTGAAAAGTCAAACTAGCCAAAACTGGGTGAAAAACAGAGCAAAACTTGGTCAAACTGACAATTTTTCCTGTATGCGTCGCACCTGATTATCTATGCATCGTGCCTATTTAGACCCACTTTTGGAGGCCTTCCCAATGTACAAATCATCTCCAAGTAGGCTTGTTGGAAATTTCTACTTGTCTACTTTCCAACCCAAGTGGAATTTTACAATTTGGCCTGCATTTGCCCTATCAAAAATCAAATCTCCCAAGGCTACTTCCTGTGTGTCAAAATAGGGGCAATGAGGTCATGTTTTGAGTGTTTTTGACCTTTTTGAGGGCTCAAAACCTGCCCAAATTTCTTGGACATGAAAAAGAAAGCATAATTTTTCATGCCAAATCCAAAAATGCTGAGTTTTTTTGAATTTGGAGCCTCCTAGCAAAAGCGAGCGCCACGTGGCACAGCGCATAGGGCAGAATTTCCTATTTTTTGTGCCAAAATTTGTCGAAATGCAAACAGTGCCCCAAATTTCTTGAAATTTTGGCTGAGCCTTCTCTGATGGTCCCCGAGGAGTTGTGAAAAACTCACGGGAGATGAAGTCCTCCCAAGAGATACCCTGTAAGCCAAGCTGATGGATGACCATAATCTTGATGAGAGAAAAATGGTAATTACTATTGAACTGCTACTAGGGAGTTTTGTGTTGCACTAGAGTAGTCATCCTTTCGATATTTCGGCACATGAAGTAAGGGATGTTCATCATCTCTACCCTCGTAAAATGCATGACCAGCCTGATATGATAAGCATATAAATGGGAGAACCGGCCCTCACAGCTGAAATACATGATCAATTTCATTAAAGGATCATATTCGTCTTTGAGGTACCGAAAAGGAAACACTCTCTTGAGTTGTCTCAAAAAGTCGGGCTTAATGTACGGTTCATAATGTTGTCGGTCAATTTTCTGCCTCTTGTTCCATAGCTTTCCAATGTTAGGTATGTCGGTTGCTAATGAAATGGATTCTGGTGTTAATGTGAAAGTGATACCAGCTAAATTGGCTTGATCACCATGTAAATGCAGCATAAATAGATGAGCCAACTCATGATGAAACTAAATTCTAGCAACCTTCTCACAAAATTCATAACATGACTGATGTTCGAAACAAGAGATGGCAAGAGGGCAAGCCCGTAACTCAGCAAGAGAAGTTGCTTCTTTATGAATATGCTTGCCACCTCTATGAGGCCTCCTGGGTGCTTGTACCCCTGTTGGTGAGTCACTGTGGGTCTCCTCCTCATAATCTTATGAAGAATCATATGCCATCACTGCTAATGAATAAACTATCGTGGAGCTGCCTTGAGGAGAAATAAATGAGTTGTGATATGTTTGACTGTTGGATGCAAGATAGATGATTTTATGATGTGTCTTAACTTTTTCCACCAAGGGAAAATAGTGAAATGAAGGACTGTGGAGGACTAATTTAGGGAAATAGGGAATTAGGGACTGTTGGGGTAGGGTTAGTTAAGGGAAAAGGGATTTAGGGGGTAGGAAAACTCAGGGAGTAAGGAAATCAATGGACAAATGGGACAAGGGAGTGATGGAGGAATGAAAGACTTGGTAGCAAAATAGTTAATCAAAACCTTAGGCAGCAAGTTTCTTTGAGGAATTTCAAATGGTAGGGTTTGGTTTTTTTAAACACTCATCATTCATCAACCACCATAACATAAACACCAAACTTGGATAAACAACAGAGATAGAGGCTCTACCTACTTGTAACAAGACAAATTTGTGTGTTTTTGGTGATTTGAGTGATTGTTGAAGTTTAAGGGCTCTCTCGCTGTGTGCACCATGCAACATATCCAATGCATCACACCCAACATATGCGCCACACCCTTGCAAAATAACACAGGAGTTTGTGGCCTAGTGCGCCATGCTTGGTGAGTGCGCCACACCTCCTACCCAGTGCACCGCGCTGGTTACTTGGAGTGATTTTCACCGCATTTCTCACTTGCTCACCACAACAATCTTTGCATTGCTTTCTCTTTTCTCTTGGAGTGCAAATGAGCTTTCAAACATTCGGAGAAATGATTTATACATGGAGCTTTTCAAATTTAATTTTTCCAAACCCACTTTTATAATGTTTTGGAAATGACTTTATTTCAAACTCTGCTTTTTTGGACTTTTCACTTCATTTGAGTTTTTTGATGAACTAAACGACCTGAGCTTTGCTTGTTTTGTAGGTGATGGAACTAATGGGGCTAAGGAAAGAAACCAGGATGCAGATGGAGTGATACACAATAAAGAAAACAAAATTTCATGATTTTTGTTCAATAAAGGCAAAACACTTGATGATGAAATTTATTGATGCTAGAACCTCCTCATGGCCTAATGGTTGGTATTAGACACTTTGAAACATTTTTTGATGAAACCCTAATGGAACCTAGATCTAACTGAAAATGAAACCCTAAAAAGACCTTTGCAACCTTTAAGACAAAAAGAAGACTATATATGCTTTTTGATGAGCAAACATGAACCAACAGGTAGATTACATGAGGGAAACTGTAGGAAAGCCACTCCCGTTAGATGATCCATGCGCCTAATGGAATGTAGATGACTGGAAAGGACACCTAATATGAAATGCAACAAGAGGATTTGATCTCTAATGGAGGGATGAAGATACCGACACTAACATTGGCTCCAATGGGGATGGTAGCTCCTTGGAGGTACTAGGAACTACAGATCTCTGGGAAAGCAGGCAATGCCTTTGTCCATTGGGCTATGGAGTTAATAATAAAAACACCCAAAAATCAATTACGATGAAACTTTGACTCAAGACTCATAGTTGAACTGACTAACCCAAAACTAAAACAAGACTCTCAAAAGCTGAAACTAGACACTCAGCCGAAACTATCTTTAAATTGACTGAAACAAAAGATGACTCAAGACTGACTTAACTGAAACAGATACTTACAAAGCTTTTAAATAGCAACAGATCATCGAGATTTGAGAGCTTCAAATCATGATGACAACCACTTGGTGACTGATGAAATATGTACAATCATGTGTAGTGAGCCTTCCAATGTAACCAATCCAGTAGATGGCTACATACTAAAATTCTGCTCTCTCCTTTCCTAAGCCGGTAGAATGATGTAAATGTAAGAAAATCAAAATAACCACTGAAACCAAGGCTTATGATAACGAACCAGGCAACATTTATCTTTTCTAATGCTTGCAAAAGAATGTCGAAAGGATCTTGAAAGTCCTAAAGCACTAGCTTGTCTTGAGATCCAACAGCAAAAATACAAGTACTCCCTTCATTCTGATCTGAAAGAACAATTGATTTCCGAGTGATAGGAAGGCATAGAGAGGTATAAATTTCTACCATCTGAGTTTTAGTTGTAAATTCCTTGACCATGAGAAATTATGGCATATTGTCTCTCTCAGGCTCGTATTCCTCAATTTCATGGTCTATGTCATTCTTAACCAGAAAATAATCTTCAAGATTATCAAACATGATAGCCTTATCATTTTCATGAAAGAAAATATTATCTGTTCGCTGATCTATCAATCTAATTTCAAGACTATCATCATTTTCAAAAGAAGAAGAAGTTTCACCAGCACCTTGTCGACCATGTGCACACTGCACACCTGCATTAGCTTGGGCTAGAACCTGACCTTTCAGGAGTAGATATATTTCATCTTCAAATAGAGGAGATAATACATTTTATTTTCTTTTGCTCAAGAAATTATTATCTTCTTGAAATAACATTTGTAAACATGAAAAACTTGAATGACAATTTACAATTCCCTAGTCTTCTGAACTTTGAAAACATTGTTTATCATCTTCATATGACATGGCAATCAAATTAACCAATGGATCATTTACCATTGAGTTATCGAAAGAATATTTTTCACTTACTTGAACAAAGATCTCATCTTTTTTTCATAAAAACACTGGATTACCTCCTCATGAAGGCTTGGTTCTAATGACATGAGAACACTTGGATCAATAACTCTATTTTCTTCATTCCAGATGATCTCAACAATAGAGCTCTCCTTCATGGGATTCCGCACAAGGTACTCTTGATTATCACAGTCTGAATTTAGATCTGAAATAGCTGACTTAACTTTATCACATTCTGAAATTGAAACTTCACTTCCCTGCATATTGTCTTCTTCTATGGACAGATCTGAAATAAAACCTTATCTTTCATCATTTTCCACTGTGCTAAGATCTTCATCTGGCTACAAAGTTTCCTGAGCATCTTGATGAGTATCTTCTACGCTCTCTTTATGCTACTGAAATGGATTTTCGTACAAGGCTTCCATGATCTCATCATCCATGAAGTCATCATCTTCATAAACTTTCTCAAGATGTTCAATAAAACTATAAACATGTTTACAACAGTTCTGAACCAAATTTAATGATGGATAAGATTCTTTATACCTTTCAAAGAACATGGTATGAAAATATTTCAAACAGTAAATACAAGCAAGTTGCAAACTTTCATACCAAGATCGGGCTTCACCTTCTAGAGTGGCCATGAATATCTTCATCAAGCAATCTTCAGGAAAATCAACCTTCAACTTGCGAATATATATGTGAAATCTAACCAGATGTAAAGTGGCATCCTTCCTATCATCATCTTTTAAAATAGGAAAATTCCTTTGCCAGTCTACCTTAGAAATTTTATTTGGAAAACTTAGAATGTGATCTCGTCTCATGGGAGCATACCTTCGATCCAGCGAAACCATTTTGATAACAATGAATTGACCAAGAAATTCTTCAAGCTACTAGTTCTTGAAGAGTAGAGACACCATAGCAATTCTGAACCTTGGGATTCTTCGACACTAGACTTGCCAAGTGAGTGATTCTAGCCTTCATATGTGTCTGACTACTATCCACCATCAACAATTATATATAACTTGATTCATGTACTGGGGTGATCGTTTAGATCAGATTTTCAGTGTATAAACTAGACCGGAGATTAACTGAAGTAGCTTTTATCTACTTGTGCAATGCAAAGAAAAAGCATTTTGAAGGCTACCTGGCTAATCTTCAGGCTCTGTCTGTAGTTTATAAAATGAAGAATACCAACACAGAAACAATTTCCTCCCCAGTTGATTCACCACTATGTTAGAGCCTAGATTTACCTCAGGCTAAAAAGGTAAGATTCTAGCTCCACATCAAACCATGCTCAGCCTGGTAGCTAGCCCTACCAGGTCAGGAGAGGGCTCTCTCCGGGTCAATCTCAGCGAATTATGGTCACTAAGGGCTTGAGATCGACTAATATAGCTATCGATATTAAGCTAGGTATAGGTGCAAAGAGTTTGATTGGATAAAATGATGATTTTGTGGCCTCTAAGGGAAAGGTAGATCTTGGGTGCAGGGAATGAGGCTCAGTCATGCAGGGATCTCAATGGGGCAAGGTAGGAAATTGTATTTGGCACTCTAAATCAAGTGAGATGGATGGATCAGATAGAGGAGGAGTTGAAGAGGGTAAGAGAAGCCATGGATCCTCTCCAAATAGTGGAAAACATCAAAAGACTAAAGCAAACTTCAAGTAGAGCACTGCACTTTTCAATGTATTCTACTTACACTCTTGTTTGTTTAGCTGAGAAGAAATAATGAGAAATGATACATATAACACAGGAATAAATTAGCAAATACATAAGAAATCATTGTATCTGTTAGCGCTTAAATCTACCTTAGGCTGAAATAAGTTAAGACTCAAGGCTACATAAAACCACGCTCAACCTCGTAGCTAGCCCTACGAGGACAGGAGAGGGCTCTCTCCGGGTAAATCTTGGCGAAAGATAATCAATGAGGTCGATATGACTGAATTGATGACTAATTTTAGGCTAGGTATGAAGTACAAAGGTTTGATTTGAGTTTTTAGGGGTTTTTGTGTTGAAACAGGGAAAGGCAAATTGGGCTTGGGGATGAGGCACAATTTTTGCAGAGGTCTATTTGGGGCAAGGTAGGAGATCGTCTTGATGCTTTCAAAGGGAATGAATGGGTAGATCATACTGGTGAGGAGCTGAGGAGAGCAAGAAGCTTTCAAGGATTCTCCTTAAACAGATGAAAACATGGAAAATCAAAGAAACTTAAAGGCAGAGCATAACCATCGATGGATTCTACCTTAACACTTCATTTGTTCAATTGTAGAAGACGAAAGAAGGAAAATGATACACATAACAACTTACAATTATTAAAATAAGCACACCATCAAAACATTAAGCCACATGGATCCCAAACAGTGCTGCAAAACCCTGGTCTTTCCTTAGCCATAAATGCAGAGAAAATATGTACAATCGTATGCCAAAGCAATCCCAAGTGTCCAACCTCTCCAACCTCTGAAAATGATTGAGAAATTACATCATATAGAACATACTAACCCCTTTCCTTGACTCTAGTGGTCGATCTCAACATTCTAGGAGCTGTTTGAACTAATTCTAAACAAGGAACTGAAATCTAGGTAGTCAAACAACTTACCCCTATATGCTAGGAAACTAATTCATTCATTTAATTTTCACCTTTTAGTGAATGAATCCTCTAGAACAAGTAAAAATGTGCCAAAATTACATCACACACATCAAATTAAAGCAATTTGGGTCAAACACCACATCAAGAGGTGAAACTAGTCATAACTGGCCGAAATTCTGAGCTGGAAGGTGAAAATTGTGCCAAAAACCCCTGTGCACCGCGTGCTTGAGCCCTATGCACCGTGCGCATTTCCACCTATTTTTGGGGCACTTCCTGGCATTCAAATTGAGCTCAGGTTGGCTTGTTGGAAATCCCTGGATGTCTACTTTCTAACCCAAGTGGAAATTTCCAATTTGGTGTCCATTTTCCCCTCCAAAAGTGCATTCTCCCGAAAGTACTTCCTGTTGGTGCAAAAGGTGGCAGAAAGGTGATTTTCATGGTGCTTTTGAGCCTTTTGGTCACCCAGAACTTAATGAAATGATTTGGCAATAGCTGAGCATGTATAATTCATCATGACAAATCCAAAACTACAAGCCATTTGTGATTTTTAGATCCCAGTCCTATGGGTCGCGTGAGGTGCGCGGTGCATATAGGGAAAAACCCTGTTTTTTAGTGCAAAAATTCCAAAATGTCAAAAATTTCTCCAAATTTTTTGAAATTTGGACTGAAGGTTCTTCATCAAGGGAAATGATGAGCCAAGGATGCCTCAACCAATATCTAGAGTCCTTCATCCACTTTTCACCTCCTTGAATCTCTCTTTACCTTTGCTTTCAAACTCCCGATTCTCACTTTGTACACCAAATTCCGGGACAAGTAATGATATGTCTGCCACCTCTATGAAGCCTCTTGAGTGCATGTCCTTCCAAGGGTGAGTCACTTTGGGTTTCCACTTTATAATTGGATGAATGACCGAATGACATAACTGTTGTTACACCGCTCCCTTGGAGAAATAGATGTCGGTGAAAGAATTGTGTTGGATTGCTCTTTTGTAGTGTGTTTGAATTCAAATTTCTGCCACCAATGGAAAAAAAAATGCAACAGGGAATGTTAGGGGTTGTTAGGAAGGGGAAAAAATATGGAGGAATGGGAATTATTGGGAGAAATTTAATAAGGAAATATGGGAGAGGGTTTGAGGGATTTGATGTATGGGAATAGGGTTTAGGGTTTGGGATTAGTTGTATGGGCTTTGCGGTGTGAGGTTAGAGGATTTGGGATAGAGTATGTAGGAGAAGGGAGTAATGGATTTAGGTTGAAGATAAGGGAACAATGGGAGGAAGACAAAATCTTGGTGGCAAAACAGTGAGTTTTAAACCCTAGCAGCAATTGTGTTGAGGGTCTTTAGAAGTAGGTTTTGAGACTTTTTGTTGCAACCACTATCACCCATAAACCACCATCTCTTATCATAAAATTTGCTGCAATAGCAAGATAGCAAGCCTACCTGGCAAATCTAGGCAAAGTATTAGCAATTTGGTGAAGTTTCCAACAATTTTCAGAATTGAGGCTATATGTGTCGAGCGCACCTGATGCATCGCACCAGTGTATTTCTACACTGTGTTTTTGTGCCTGATGCGCCGCGCGCCCCTGATGCGCTGCACGCCTGCAGAACGCGCCGCGCGCCACATAAGGAATTTTGCAAGAGGCTTGTGGAGGCCTTTAGTGTTGAAATCAGGTGCAGGATAGCTTGTTGTAAAGGTCTTTGAGTCTACTTTCTAACCCAACTAGAATTTTTCAATTTGAAGTTCATTTGCCTTGTCAAAAATCAAATCTCCCAAGACTGGTCAAAATGTGCCAAATGAGGCTGCCTCAAGGGAGAGTGCTGTTGCAGTCAACCTTTGAGTGCCCTCCTCAACTCCAAATTGAGCTCATGATAGTTCATTGAAAAGATAGTTTTGTCTCGTTAGCCTTTGACTCATCAAGAAAGTTATTTGGCCAACCAAGCTAGCAGAAAACTTGATTTTCCCAAGGTCACTTCAGAGGTGCATCAATTCTCCCAAGGTGATTTTATTTTTGAAATTTCCCTAAAACCATGACATCTGTGTAAAAAGTGAAGGAGGGTTTCCTTCCTTGGCTAGTTGTGGACAAAAACCTCTCTCAATTTTTCAAAATTCATCTTTGATTGCTCTGGAACATCTTTTGAGTGAAACTTGTCCCGATGTGTGAAACAAGGGATTTTGTCGAAATGAAGCAAAATGAAGGGGATAAGGGGCTTCTAAATTCTTGGGGAAATTTTTTGAAGTAGGGAGGGATGTTAGGAAGCAGGGGAAAGTGGAATCTTAGAGATCGAGAGAGGGGAAGGGATCCAAAAGGGCAGAACACGGGCCTATACTAGAAAATTGCCAAGTTGTGGCAAGAAACTAGGGTTTGTGCAAAAATGAGGAATTTGGGGAATCTCAGTGATGGGAAGTGTTTAATAAGGTACATGAAGGATAGGGGAAGGTGTATGAACATATGGATACAAGTTTTGCTAATGATTTGACCATTCAAGAGAAATTGCCTTCAAAACCCTGGGAGAGGAAAATGAACCTTGCCTAGGAACAACTTAAGCAAGAACAAGTTGTAAAATGACCCAGTGGAACTTGACATGATGATAAAAACCTTTTGAATGATGATAGAATTAGCTGAATGGTGACATGGACCGACATTTGGGCGATTTTGAAAAGAGTGAAAACAAACCCTAGACCTAATGCCTAGTGACCAAATTTTGCTTGAAGACTCACTGAAATGACAAAATTTGATTTTGAAACCTTAAAATCACTTGTAAGAGCATGCTTGATCACTGGAGGAAGGCTGCAAAGACTGACACTAACATCGACAGATCTTTGGGAGAGCAGACCAACGCCTTATCCATTGGGCAATGGAGTCAAAAATGCAAACTGAAATGCATGACTGAAAACTGGTGACTTGATGACACAAATTGACTCTCACTCAACTAGGAACTGACTCGATACTTAAACACAACCAACAAACTGGAAATGATGCTCAAAGTGGAGCTTATTCATCAAAACCTACTCTAATAGTTTCATTCATCACCTGATCAAGTGAAATGAAACAACCAATGCAACCATGTAAGTATTCCATCTACTGTTCTAATTTTCCACAAGTGCTCACTTATGAACAACAAGAGAGAACTACTGAAAGGAAACTCCCATGACAACTTGGAAACAGATCCGTTGAATGATATGGATCCTCTATCCGCCTCCAAAAAAACTGCATAAGGATCTTGAAATTCAAGCACACTGGAACTTAGATCATCTAATGGATTACTTCTCGTTTCCTCATACCATGAATGCAAACTTTGATCTGAGCCTTGTGACGAGACCTCTGCTGAAAATGACAGAGTGACTGGCTGCCGGATCAAATTCATATCAACACATGTTTCAAGCTCACATGTAGTCAGTGGAGAAAGACATTGACTGCAAACCTCATCCAAAACATCAGCTATTGGATCATGAAAAACTTGAAAAGACTGCTGCAACGTATCCATTGAAAATGTATGACATCTTTCTAGTTTTTCATCTTTTTCTTGAGATATTTTACGAAGATTCTGCCTTATAAACTGAAATGCTTCGAAACAAAAGGGTATAGAATCTTCCTGCATTATCAAATCAAGTATTTCATCTTCCACAGCTTCATCTGTAATCTGCCCTTCAATTTCATTTGGTGGCTGCAAATCTGATGCTACAGGCTACTCAAGAATTTGGTTACTTGTCTCATCCTCAACATTAACACTGAGAGATTGTTGATTTGTTATAGGATATTCATTTGAAGATTTACTATGCAATCTACCCTTCAAAAACTTAAATGATTCAAAATGGAATGGTACGGAGTCACCTTGAATCATTAAATCATGTGTGTCCACTTCCAAGTCTTCAGCTGCAACTTGACACTCAATGGCTTTCGGTGGTTGCAAATCTGAATATGAGAAGTCTTGAACAAAATTTTCATTGCTTTCAAGATGATTCAAATCAAGACTTGTTGACATTTGATTTCTGATTGCATGGTAGTTATCTCTGATGAGCTGAAACGAATCAAAATGAAAAGGCAAAGATCCTTCACTTAATTCAAACTTTGATGTGCTTTCCTCATCATTGTCATAGCTGATATGCATCGGTTGATCATTGTATTCGAGCTGCTGAAAGTGAACTTCCTCCTCACACAAACTAGCTGCTAATTCGTCTGCAAGATTAGCTTCTTTTTGGAGAACATAATCATCATCATACTGATCAAATAGAGGAAATTCATCATCAAACACTCACATCATATCAATAGCTCTCTCTTCTTCACAATGATCTATAAAACAATCACTATGACAACTGGGATCAGAAACAAAATAGTTTGGGTCAGTTGCTTGTTCTTGAATGTTACTTTCATTTTTTGCAGTCATTTTCCACACCTTCTCTTCTACTGTATTTACGAAAAGATCAAGATTTTCCTCTAAAAGTGTCAGCTGCTCTGAAATATTCTTTTCTTCTTCCTTCAACCTTGCCCTCAAGATCAGCAAATGAGCCTCTACATTCTCTGCCTTGTTCTGCATGTTGTGAAGTGTTGCAATATCCTTTTCTCTTAGCTGAAACTCCATTTCCGGATCAAAGGCACTCGGGTAGTGCAAGAGAGCAGATCTAGGAGAAGGTCTTATATCAACTGGAATTGAATAATAAACTTGGTTAAATCTGGCAGAAAAGTTTTGTACTGTCTCCCTTGGCATTCTTTTCAGCTGATTATACTCTTCTATAATAAGGAAAAGGTTCTGCCTGATCATCCATCTGTCGAGAAAAACTTTGACAAACTGCTGGAAATCTGAGATGCTCGCATCAGACAGGGCTTTGAACCAAATCTTCACTTTGCCTTGCAAAGAAAGAGCAAAAAGCCTTATACTAACATCTTCGGCAAACTTCAAAAAGATCTATAAAAGACTCAAAATTCTACACATGTTGCTCAGCATTGACATTCTTACTTTCACCATCGAATCTTGGCAAGTATAGATCATAGTTTTTGGGGAAAGCATGGAGAACAGAAGGTAAAACAAGAGGTTTATACCGATCTAGAATTTTACAAGGTGTAGGGGTATGTACAACAGGTATAGAATCATTCTTGGTCTCTTGAGGTTCATCAATCTGAAGATGGTCATCACAAAATTTAGAAGAAAGGTCTTGAAACTCAAAGGTATGCAAATCTTTGGTATTCACAATCTTCAAAGGGAAAGAATCAACTGCAGGTTGAGGATCTCTTCTCAAATATAGTATACTTTACAAAGCCTTCTTGACATTCTTGGGAAAAGAGAAGAAATAATTTATGAAAAAGAACAAAATGTCTTAGATGAAATTCCAACTTGAATACCTGATCTGTCCATGTTGTCCTTTCATGTTTTCGCTGGTCGGGATCATCCTCCAGTGGAGTCTTTGGATATGATCTCGAAAATGATTTAGAGTTGCTAGGTGAATGATTTCAGCCTTGCCAGTGTCTGATCATTGTCCACCATCAACAATCAGATCTGAACTCGATACATGTACTGGGGCAATTTATAAGTTAAGTGTTATGATTACAAGCTAGATCGGAGATCGACTGAAGCAGCGTTTATCTACTATGCACTCGCAGAGCAATGTATAGTTCGAAGGCTACCTGGCGTGACTTTAGACTCCGTCTGTAGCTATAAATCAAATAACACTAATAAGGAAACCAGTTCTTCCCCAGTGGAGTCGCCACTATGTTAGCGCTTAAATCTACCTTAGGCTGAAAAAAGGTAAGACTCAAGGCTACATCAAACCACGCTCAGCCTCGTAGCTAGCCCTACGAGGACAGCAGAGGGCTCTCTCCGGGTCAATCTCGGTAAAAGACAATCAATGAGGTCGAGATGACTGAATTGATGACTAATTTTAGGCTAGGTATGAAGTACAAATGTTTGATTTGAGTTTTTAGGGGTTTTTGTGTTAAAACAGGGAAAGGAAAATTGGGCTTGGGGATGAGGCACAGTTTTTGCAGAGGTATATTTGGGGCAAGGTAGGCGATCGTCTTGATGCTTTCAAAGGGAATGAATGGGTAGATCAGACTGGTGAGGAGCTAAGGAGAGCAAGAAGCTTTCAAGGATTCTCCTTATACAGATGAAAACATGGAAAATCAAACAAACTTAAAGGCGGAGCATAACCATCGATGGATTCTACCTTAACACTTCATTTGTTCAATTGTAGAAGATGAAAGAAGGAAAATGATACACATAACAACTTACAATTACTGAAAGAAGCACACCATCAAAACATAAAGCCACATGGATCCCAAACAGTGCTGCAAAACCTTGGTCTTTCCTTAGCCATAAATGCAGAGAAAATATGTACAATAGTATGCCAAAGCAATCCCAAGTGTCCAACCTCTCCAACCTCTGAAAATAATTGAGAATTACATCATATAGACCATCCTAACCCCTTTCCTTGCCTCTAGGGGTTGATCTCATCATTCTAGGAGCTGTTTGAACTAATTCTAAACAAGGAACTTAAATCTAGGTAGTCAAACAACTTACCCCTATATGCTAGGAAACTATTTCATTCATTTAATTTTCACCTTTTAGTGAATGAATCCTCTAGAACATGTACAAATGTGCCAAAATTACATCACACACATTAAATTACATCAAGTTGGGTCAAACACCATATCAAGAGGTGAAACTAGTCATAACTTGCCAAAATTTTGAGCTGGAAGGTGAAAATTGTGCCAAAAACCCCTGTGCGCCGCGCGCCTGAGCCCTATGTGTTGCTCGCCTTTCCACCTATTTTTGGGGCATGTTCCAGCATCCAAATTGAGCTCAGGTTGGCTTGTTGGAAAGCCTTGGATGTCTACTTTCCAACCCAAGTGGCATTTTCCAATTTGGTGTCCATTTGCCCCTCCAAACGTGCATTCTCCCAGAAGTACTTCCTGCTGGTGCAAAAGGTGGCAGAAAGGTGATTTTCATGGTGTCTTTGAGACTTTTGGTCACCGAGAACTTAATGAAATGCTTTGGAAATAGCTGAGCATGTATAATTCATCATGAAAAATCCAAAACTACAAGCCATTTGTGATTTGGAGCTCCCAATCCTATGGGTCGCGTGAGGTGGGCGATGCATATAGGGAAAAACCTTGTTTCTTAGTGCAAAAATTCCAAAATGTCAAACATTTCTCCAAATTTATTCAAATTTGGACTGAAGGTTCTTCATCAAGGGAAATGATGAGCCAGGGATGCCTCAGCCATTATCTAGAGTCCTTCATCCACTTTTCACCTCCTTGAAGCTCTCTTTACCTTTGCTTTCAAACTCCCGATTCTCACTTTGTACACCAAGTTCCAGGACAAGTAATGATATGTCTGCCACCTCTATGAAGCCTCATGAGTGCATGTCCTTCCAAGGGTGAGTCACTTTGGTTTTCCACTTTATAATCAGATAAATGACCTGATGGCATAATTGTTGTTACACCACTGCCTTGGAGAAATAGATGTCGGTGAAAGATTGTGTTGGACTGCTCTTTTGTAGTGTGTTTGAATTCAAATTTCTGCCACCAAGGGAAAAACAAATGCAACAAGGACTGTTAGGGGTTGTTAGGAAGGGGAAACAAAATGGAGGAATGGGAATTATTGGGAGAAATTTAATAGGGAAATATGGGACAGGGTTTGAGGGATTTGATGTATGGGAATAGGGTTTAGGGTTTGGGATTAGTTTTATGGGTTTTGCGGTGTGAGGTTAGAGGATTTGGGATAGAGTATGTAGAAGAAGGGAGTAATGGATTTAGGTTGAAGATAAGGGAACAATGGGATGGAGACAAAATCTTGGTGGCAAAACAGTGAGTTTTAAACCCTGGCATCAATTGTGTTGAGGGTCTTTAGAAGTAGGTTTTGAGACTTTTTGTTGCAACCACTATCACCCATAAACCACTATCTCTTATCATAAAATTTGCTGCAATAGCAAGATAGCAAGCCTACTTGGAAAATCTAGGCAAAGTATTAGAAATTTGGTGAAGTTTACAACAATTTTCAAGCTTGAGGCTATATGTGCCGCGCGCCTGCCCAACGCACTGCATGCACCTGATGCACCGTGCCAGTGTATTTTTACACTGTGTTTTTGTGCCTCATGCGTCCCGCGCCTGCGCAATGCGTCGCGCGCCATATAGGGAATTTTGCAGGAGGATTTTGGAGGCCTTCTCTGTGTTGAAATCAGGCGCAAGATATCTCATTGGAAATTTCTTTGAGTCTACTTTCCAACCCAACTTGAATGTTTTAATTTGGAGTTATTTTTCCTTGTCAAAAATCAAATCTCCCAAGACTGGTAAAAATGTGCCAAATGAGGCTGCCTCAAGGCAAAGTGCTGCTGCAGTCAACTTTTGAATGCCCTCCTGAACTCTAAATTGAGCTCATGATAGTTCATTGGAAAGATAGTTTTTTCTAGTTATCCTTTGACTCATCAATAAAGTTATTTGGCCAACCAAGCTAGGAGAAAACTTGATTTTCCCAAGGTCACTTCAGAGGTGCATGAATTCTCCCAAGGCGATTTTATTTTTGACATTTCTCTAAAACCATGACACCTGTGTAAATGGTGAAGGAGGTTTTTCTTCCTTCGCCGGTTGTGGACAAAAACCTCTCTCAGTTTTTCAAAATTAATCTTCGATTGCTCTGGAACATCTTTTGAGTGAAAATTGTCCCGATGTGTGAAACAAGGGATTTTGTCGAAATGAAGCGAAATGAAGGGGATAAGGGGCTTCTAAATTCTTGGGGAAATTTTTTGAAGTAGGGAGGGATGTTAGGAAGTAGGGGAAACTGGAATCTCAGAGATCGAGTGAGAGGAAGGGGTCCAAAAGGGAAAAACACAGGCCTAGACTAGAAAATTGCCAAGTTGTGGCAAGAAACTAGGGTTTGTACAAAAATGAGGAATTTGGGGGATCGCAATGATGGGAAGTGTTTAATAAGGTACATGAAGGATAAGGGAAGGTGTATGAACATCTGGATACAAGTCTTGCTAATGATTTGACCATTCAAGAGAAATTGCCTTCAAAACCCTAGGTGAGGAAAATGAACCTTGCCTAGGCACAACTGAAGCAAGAACAAGCTGTAAAATGACCCAATGGAACTTGACATGATGATAAAAACCTTATGAATGATGATAGACTCAGCTAAATGGTGACATGGACCGACATTTGGGAAATTTTTAAAAGAGTGAAAACAAACCCTAGACCTAATGCCTAGTGACCAAATTTTGCTTGAAGACTCACTGAAATGAAAAAATTTGATTTTGACACCTTAAAATCACTTGTAAGAGCATGCTTGATCACTGGAGGAAGGCTGCAAAGACTGACACTAACAGTACCAAAACAAATTCCATAGGGATCCCAAAGAGTACTACAAATCTTGGTCTCAATTCCTTAGCCAAATTACTAATATGAGTGTACAATGAAGCTCAAGGCTTTCTCAAGAGTCCAACCATGCCAATGATTGAAAAAATACATAATATAGACAAAGCATTAGCTCATCCTTTCCTCTAGGGGTTGAGCTCACATGTTTAGGGGCTGATTCAACTGATTCTAAACTAGGAACTAGAAATTAGGCAATGAAACAACATGCCTCTAGAAACAAGGGAACTGATTCATTCAATTTCAAACAACCTTTTAACTGATGAATCTACCTAACCAAGTAAAAATTCAACATATTTACATCATGATCCAAAATTGTACATGAAATTACATCATAATTTGATAATAAGAAAGTGAAAAAGTCAAACTGGCCAAAACTGGGTGAAAAACAAAGCAAAACTTGGTCAAACTGGCAATTTTTCCTCTATGCATCGTGCCTGATTCTCCATGCACCGTGCCTGTTTAGACCAAATTTTGGAGGCCTTCCTGATGTCCAAATCAGCTCTAAGTAGTCTTTTTGGAAAGATCTTCTTGTCTACATTCCAACCCAAGTGGAATTTTACAATTTGGCCTCCATTTACCCTGTCCAAAATCAAATCCCAATGTTGCTTCCTGTGTGTCAAAATAGGGGCAGTGAGGTCATTTTTTGAGTGTTTTTGACCTTTTTGAGGGCTTAAAACCTGCCCAAATTTCTTGGCCATGAAAAAACAAGCATAATTTTTCATTCCAAATCCAAAAATGCTGAGTTTTCTTGAATTTGGAACATCCTAGCAAAATTTCCTGTTTTTTGTGCCAAAATTTGTCAAAATGTGGAAAATGCCCCAAATTTCTTGAAATTTTGGTTGAGCCTTCTATATTAAGATCTATGTTGGGCCAAGGAAGCCTCAGCCAAAATCTAAAGTCGATCATGCTCCTTTTACCTCTTTGAAGCCTTCTTCAATTTTTCCTTTGAATTCCTGATTCGGGCCTTGCAAACTTTGTTCCTTTCCATGTAGTGAAAAACCATATGTCTCAACAAGTTTTTCTCCTTGTTGGCCTTCTCCAACAATCTCTCTAAGTGGATATTGACTCTCTCGAGCCAAGACTCTCGTTCGGGATTGATCTCCTGCTGGAGTGAACTGGACTCTACCCTCCTTCTTTAGGCAGCTTGGCGGTTCTCCCTAATGCTTTGTAACTCCATGATTATGTGTTGATATTCAAGCTACTTATTCCTCTGCTCCAAGTATTTTATGATCCACTTAGCTCTCTCCAAGTTGAGGGACAAGGCCTTGATGTCTATTTGCTGCTCTTGGATGATCTCTTTCAGACTTGTACTTGCGAGCCCATGCCTGTATCATCATCCTCAATAAGAATAAAGTCCCGCTCACCTAAAGGCCCCTCATCCTGCATTGGCCTCTTGCCTTTGTCCTAAACCTATGATGTTGATGCCGAAAGCGAGGCCCCTTCCACCCCAGGTGGAGATAACACTCGCTTTGCTGCTGCAAACAACTGCCTGGTGCCCTTCTGATAAGTAATAAACATCGGCATACTGGCAACCTGTGTCTCATGACCCTCATGCTAATCAAAAGGTCCACTTGTCTCATGTAAAGCCTTTGATGGTCCCCTAGGAGCTGCGAAAAACTCACGGGAGATGAAGTCCTCCCAAGGGATACCCTGTAAGCCAAGATGATGGATGACCATAATCTTGATGAGAGCAAAATGGTAATTACTGTTGAACTGCTGCTAGGAGTTTTATGTTGCCCTAGAGTAGTCATCCTTTCGATATTTCGGCACATGAAGTAAGGGATGTTCATCTTCTGTACTCTGGTAAAATGCATGAGTAGCTTGATATGATAAGCATATAAATGGGAGAAGCGGCCCTCACAGCTGAAATAGTTCATGATCAATTTCATGAAAGGAGCATATTCATCTTTGAGGTACCGAAAAGGAAACACTCTCTTGTGCTGTCTCAAAAATCCAAGCTTAATGTATGGTTCATAATGCTGCCGGTCAATTTTTTGCCTCTTGTTCCATAGCTCTCCAGTGTTAGGTATGTCGGTTGCTAATGAAATGGATTCTGGTGTTAATGTGAAAGTGACACCAGCTAAAGTGGCTTGATCACCATGTAAATGCAACACAAATAGACGAGCCAACTCTTGATGAAACTGAATGCTAGCAACCTTCTCACAAAATTCATAACATGACTGATGGTGGAAATAAGAGATGGCAAGAAGGCAGGCGTGTAACTCAACAAGAGAAGTTGGTTCTTCACGAATATGCTTGCCACCTCTATGAGGCCTCCTAGTTGCATGTACCCCTATTGGTGAATCACTTTGGGTCTCCTCCTCATACTCATATGAAGAATCAGATGCCATCACTGCTAATGAATAAACTGTCTTGGAGCTGCCTTGAGGAGAAATAAATGAGTTGTGATATGTTTGACTGTAGGATGCAAAATAGGTGATTTTATGATGTGTCTTAACTTTTGCCACCAAGGGAAAACAGTGAAATGAAGGACCGTGGAGGAATAATTTAGGGAAATAGGGAATTAGGGACTGTTGGGGTCAGGTTAGTTAAGGGAACAGGGATTTAGGGGGTAGGAGAACTTAGGGAGTAAGGAAATCAATGGAAAAATGGGATAAGGGAGTGATGGAGGAATGATGGACTTGGTAGCAAAATAGTTAATCAAAACCTTAGGCAGCAAGTTTCTTTGAGGAATTTCAAATGGTAGGGTTTGATTTTTTTAAACACTCACCATTCATCAACCACCATAACATAAACACCAAACTTGGATAAACAACAGAGGTGGAGGCTCTACCTACTTGTAACAACACAATTTCGTGTGTTTTTGGTGATTTGAGCAAATTCTGGAAGTTTTGGGGATCTTTGGCTATGTGTTCTGCGCAACATACCCAATGCGTCGTGCCCTTGCAAAATAACACAGGAGTCTAAGGCCCAGTGTGTCGTGCCTGGTGAGTGCACCACGCCTCCATCCCAATGCTCTGCGCCAGTTACTTGGAGCGATTTTCACCCCATTTCTCACTTGCTCACCACAATAATCTTTGCTTTGCTTCTCTTTGCTCTTGGAGTGCAAATGAGCTTTCAAACATTCGGAGAAATGACTTATACATGGAGCTTTTCAAATTTAATTTTGCCAAACCCACTTTTATAATGTTTTGCAAATGACTTTATTTCAAACTCTGTTTTTTTCGGACTTTTCACTTCATTTGAGTTTTGTGATGAACTAAACAACCTGAGCTTTGCTTGTTTTGCAGGTGATGGAACTACTAGGGCTAAGGAAAGAAACATAGATGCAGATGGAGTGATACACAATGAAGAAAACAAAATTTCATGATTTTTGTACAATAAAGGAAAATTACTCTATTTTTTCCTCAAAACAGTGTTTTGGGGAAAAACACATTTTTGAACACTTTATGATGAAATTTATTGATGTTGGAACCTCCTCGTGGCCTGCTGGTTGTTATTAGACACTTTGAAACATTTTTTTATGAAACCCTAATGAAACCCTAGACCTAACTGACGATGAAACCCTAAAAACACCTTTGCAACCTTTAAGACAAAAAGGAAACTGTATATGCTTTTTGATGAGAAAACATGAACCAACATGTAGATGAAATGAGGGACACTGTAGGAAATCTAGTCCCGTCAGATGATACATACATCTAATGGAATGTAGATGACTGGGAAGGACACCTAATATGAAATGCAACAAGAGGATTTGATCTCTGATGGAGGGATGAATATACCGACACTAACACTATTAAAAGAAAAGGAGGACAAAATTTGGTTTTTGGAACAACAACTATAGTAGGCCAATATCAGTCATGAAGCAAAGATATAATTGGCAAAAATCTAGCAAGACTTCTAGCAGATGCAATTGAATCATCAAAACAATTTGGCCAATAAAGAAGAACATTTACAGGCTATGATAGAACTACATAACATGATCCCAAAGTTGGGGAATTTATCACAAAAGCACTCGCCCTTAATTCCCAGCTCTTGTAACAGGAAGAAATACTCTGCCAGAAGATCTCGCAATAAAATTCCCATTGTGAAACGAGTGATAACATTACAAATCAAGTCGTAGATTTACGACTTGATTATGATTCAATTTTTAAGAAGGTTTTAGACTTCTTGAACTAGCAAAGATCAAAAGAAGGTAAAAGAGTTGAATTTCCCAGAATTGATGAATCGCACAAACAAATATTATTTGTGAAATTGGATTCACAGCTTAAAGAAGCAGAACATGCAATGGAAGAGGCATCGACATCAGTAAATAGTGCCATTGAGTCCATAAATGAAAATTTGCACAAGGCCAATTTGATATTAAAGACTACTCCAAGGTTCCTCCCAAAGGCACAACAACTTCAAACAAAGTGGAAACAAACAGTAGAGGAAAAGGTTGAGTCAATTAAAAAAGTAAATGGGTTAAACTGGGACACATACTGGCAGTACCTGGTAAAGCCACATAGCCAATGGATGACCCTGAATTTCCTTATAACCTCTACCACGAAGATAGTGCCAGTGCTAGCTAATGCTATATTTGTAGGATAATTAAGAGTTGAAGTCGACCAACTGATGCTCTTGAAACCAATGTTGGACATTTGCAATTTAAAAGATAAGATACGGGATTTATCATAGATATATCTTTAGTTTTATTGTAATTCATTTTTGCTTAAAATGAGGTAGGTGGTTTAAACCTCCTCATATATTTTTGTAATATTTATTTTTAAATTACATTAGAATAGTATTTAAACCCCTCTCATGCATTTAGAGAGGGATCCAGAGTTTTATCAAAAACAATTCTTCAAAACGTGTAGCTTGCCCCCTACTGAGGAGGTTTTGATAAAATGAATGGAACGAGATTTATTTTTATATGAGTTTGATGTCTGCCACTAAAATTCACTTTTGTACTCTTAGTTGATGTTGAATGATATGAAGATAAATCTATATTGTTGAAGCTTATGAGTAGAACCTATTACCAATGGTATTTTTATCTCCTAATACTTTTTACTTATGTGCCAAGTGATAAATTAATTTCGGTTATTGATATATGAAAGTCTGAGTGTTCAATTGTCATTATTGCATTTCTGTATGGTGATAACTATTCTTTTTATGCTCAGTATATTAATAACTTTTATGCGATATGTTTCTCATAATTGTTTCAGCTAAATTTTTATATGAAACAATAATTTTTAATGGATTGTTTTCTAGTGGTGATTGAATGATTTATATTTCCGATTGTTGTTAGAAATTATTTTAGATCACATAAGTAAGACATCACTCCCAGGATAGTTTAAAGTTAGATGTTTTCTGTCATTAGGATAAGTTGCATATGATAGTTTAAAAGATAGAATAGATTTAGAATAGGCATTCACTCCATAAAACCCAAGAAAGAAAAAAATCATCCCATTAGTACACACATCACAAACAGATTGGGAAACTAGTTCCATCATCCCCAATCAGAGCCACTATTCCAAACAGAAAAGGAGTTGCTTTAAAGGTCCGGACTGGGTGGTTATCCTACTTGTTGTAGACCAATTTTTCGAGCCTTCAACAGGTCCTGAGTAGAGGAATCACTGAATTTGCATCAAATAGCTGCTAGATATGGAAAAAACCTCTTCAATCACATTGCTTCAAACTACAATCATGTGAGTCTGGATATTACTATTAATTTCAATGCTTTACAATGAAACTAGTGTAAATGCAGGCTTTTTGTGGATAAAATATAATCCAATGTAAACGAAGGTTGTCTTATATGTGTCTGTAGGGCATACATGATAAAATATTTGAGAGTCAATGGGATATTGTTTCAAGAGATTTCATGCTCTATCTTGAGACTCAATATGCAACATGGAAATAATTTGACCTTACTAGAAATGGACTCATATCCCGATAATGCATACAATTTCTTTTTGGATATATTGATTGAGATGATGGGGAGCTTTAAATCATTAAAGGAGTTGGTCATATGTGTTGTGCATTTTCTTAAAGAAATATGTGTCTTCTCAATTTGTTGTTTGAGAGCCTTCCTAATCTCCAATGTTTCTTAATGGGTGACAAATTTATCTTGGTAAAAACAAAATTTATGCTTTTCTTTTACATGTGGATTGAACAACATGTTTCAATGTTTAAGGATGTTTGCATTTGCTACTTACTTGTCAGGTATAGCATAAAAATAATTATACAAAGCATTTATTGTTGTAGCTTAGGTTGACTATTATGTTTTGGTTCATTATTATTTCTTGTTTGCAGATTCAGTATATCTAATAGATATGAAACAAAACCAAGTAACGAATTTGTTTCATATATATTCCTTAAGGAAAATATACACTACCTAAATTAAAAAAGTTAACCTGCAATAAGATGTGAAAAGACCATAAAATTCTTCCGTCATTTTTTTCCATAATGTTCATAATGAATATTTATGTCTTTTACCTTGTAAATGAGTGCATAGTTGGCTTATTCTAGTTTTGAAATGCAATGCAGGAACTTTCAAAATATCCCATATCTCGACGTCTCAAATCCGCACTCTCCCATCTCCATATATACAAGTTTATTTAGACATAACCGAATTTCATGATAGGGAAATTAGTGTATTAGGTTGCTTTCTTCAGAGAACCCCTACTCTAGAGATGATAGAAATTCATTTAATTGATGGCTTGAATTATGACAACCCACGATATGCAAATATTTTGGAGGAAGCGATGTATTTGAATGAGTTTCAAAGCAAGCCAAGATATTGGTATGAGAATCTTCTTTTTAAATACACACCTCAAAATCGTTAAACCGTTGACGAGTAAAAAGGCTTTCGAGCATCATTTTATTTTATTTTTTTCTTTATGGAAGGGTATGACCAATGCAGGTTGTATGTGGATACGAGGATGAATTCTACTATGGATACGAGGATGTGGACACCAGTGGAATGACTTGCTTAGTCTTGGGAAACTTCTAGTATGGAAGCAATGGAAGCCTCATGGAGTGGGTATGCGACATTTTTCCCATTTTCATTTTGTTTATCACTCATTTTTTGTGTTGGTTCTAATAGTCAATTTTAATTATTTATCTTTTTGTCATTTATATAATTAACATTCCATCTTTCCTAGGCAAGGTAACATCTTTGATTGCTTTAGATGAGTAGCCTATAGGATTAGGATGTTCCCAATGAGTTTTGAACAATTATTCAATATGCCTTGTCAATTTTGGATTGTCATTGCGGGTTATCGCTTTAATTGTTATATGGTTTGACATTTGATTGAAAACGAAATTCCATGCTTTTATAAATTATTTGTATGTTAATTTTTAAAAGTATTTAAGAAATTTGTCTTCAATAGCCACACTTCAAACAATGGATTTCACACTAATAGGTTTAAGTTTTGGGTTATGTATTTGGTTAAAATTTCCCAAGATTTATATCATATCTCAAGTTTCAGGTTTAGGTTATTTATTTGGTCAAAATTTCCCAAGATTTATATCACATCTTAGCCTTTTTAGATTCATGCATTCATTCTATTCGAATGTAACACATCACGACAAGGATGAGCTCTATTAAGCTCACCAACTCTGTTACTATGCTTCATGAATCATAATTCAAATGGGGTCTGAATTTGGTTCTTTTCCTTGACTAAACAATATTAAGCAAAATCCTCTCATTCAATCTCAAGCCCAAGTCATACTCAAAATTTTAACATGTGAATAACATTTTCTCTACAGCAAGTTTGACACCCAAGTCCTTGCAAGTCAGACATGATTGTCCATTTAAAAAAAAAATGATCATATCCTTAAATTGTTAGCCCTTGGACTACTTCATTAAAGAAAATAGCATTCTTTCATATTGATAATTGGTCTATGAAAATGTAGATGGGGCAAAATATGAGTTAAAGAGTAGAGAAAGAAATTTTCCTTAAGAGTGCCTAGAATATTTTGAACTTTTTGGGCACACCATGTGACACTACTATCACAACACCAACATTTTTTGGTAAAGTTCCACTGCAAGAGGCATCCATTGATTCACATTCCTCAACCTGTGACCGTAAATATGATTCTTCCCGAACATTTTTCCTAGATGATGATAATGATATATAGCCCTTATCATCATAAAGTATGGATTTTCGTTCTTCACCCATACTCCACCTTCCCCTCCCAATTGTATATAAGCATCAGTTTCTCTTGCATGCTTCCCTCTGATTGGAAAGCTATACCCATACCTGAAATCCTCATCTATATCTTAGTTCTTATGCTTCTCTTCTTCTTCTTCTAAGTGAAGCAATTGGAAAAACATTACCTCCCTACCACCACAAATAGATAGACCATTTTTCCTACACTATCATTCAAGCTTCACAAGAGGAATACTAAATAGTTCTCGAGTTGTTTCTCCCTCTCCAATCACCAAAGAAACATCTTGATTTGAACCAGATCCATTTGTTATGTCTGTAAGATTGAATTTAAGACCATCAAGGTCCTTCAATGGTAGGGCATATCCACATATTGAATGAAAGGGAGGGACACCTAAATTTCCAAACCGAAGAAAGGTAGCTCTCAATCTATTCACCTCAGCATATGAAAGGAGAAACCAGTCTGACCAAACCTAGACAACTTTCATCACTCTCTCCTACAAGGACACCATAATATAAATGAAAAAAATTCACAAAAATATCCACACAATCATTACGCTAATTATGATATTTTTTTTATACAAGTAAAAAATACCAGCCACCTTGCTAATTGATGACCAATAAGGGGCTTGATCTTAACCCATGATCTATTTTCATAATTAATATCCTCAACATGTTCTATTATTTAGAGTGCAATTTTATGAATTGGCAAGTGTGTTTTTCTACATTTCTGTTTTCATATCCCACACAATTGGAATCCTACTACATTTGGCCTCATCTACTTCCCTAGGCTACAGGTGTTAAAGAGGGTACAAAACATGTTCTTTTGTCATAAGTTCTTCTCATTTTTTGGATGAATTCAATGGAAATTTTATTCATGCCAATTATGTGGTAGGAAATAATGTTCCATAATTTTTTTTATCATCTCTTGTTTATGGGTTAGCATGATTCTATTGTACTAGTTCATTATGACTATGTCATGTAAAGATCAATTTGAGTGGGTTTTACATTTGATTTCCATTGTAGTCAACAACTAAATATATATTTTTTCTATTAGGTTGAATGATGGGACAACACACTTTGATTTCCAGTAGTGCTCTCTTTTTCATATACTATCACAAGTGCACAATACAAACTCACTTTTCTTTTTGTCTCGATAAGAAAATGATGACAACTTTGTATTTTGTAGTGACAAGGATAATTATGTATTGGAGCTAGACCTTGAGCCCTCCAATTCATCCTTTCCTTACCCAACATAACCATCTCCTATTGGTAAAGGAGTTTAATTTTTGAGCCAACATTTGTCTTCAATACTATTTCATGATAAAGAAAGAACACAACCATTGTTGGATTTCCTTTGAGCACACAATACTAAAGCCATGCCATTTTTATTTCCTTGGTTAATATATTGCATCATTGTGTTTGATAGTTAATTCATTATTATTCTATGCCAATAAATCTCTATCAAATAGCAGAGAAGGACGCCCTAGCTATTTTAGAGATATATAATATGAATTAATTAAAAATTCACAACGTTATTTCGATTCTCATCTTTCTATTTCACTTCTTTAGAGAAAACTATATATTCAAATACCAACTCAACTCAAACCAAACTAAAATAGAGAATCCTAGTTATGAAGATGTTTCTCTCTCCATACCTTATAATGACATTTTTTTTTGAATTATACTTCAATTTCATTGATAATAACCTAGATTTATATATTTCTTTTAGCACCAAATTGAAATCATGGTAAAAATATGAATATCCCATTAAATATGACCTAAATATGATTCAAATAATATCACCTTTTGTCTGAGCACATGGCAGAGTAATTTTTGAGGTGCGAAGTTTTATTAGAGGAACTGTTTGTTTATTTGTTTTGATTATAAAATGGTTTTATCTTGCTTTTATGTGACTTTCAATTTATCATATCTAGCATGTTGAGAAATGGAAAAGCATAATGTGTGACATTTATCTTGTAGAAATTGATGTTGAATGAAAGGATAAAGAGTTTAACCAAGCTACAATCCACTTTGGTAAAGGCAGAGGGACATCTTAAAAATTTACCTAAGAATACACCATATACATAGTTTGAACATAAGTAATATATGGATTTTTTGTTTGCAGATATGTTCTTTTTCCTATCCAAGATATCGCAGCAAGACACATATTGATATTGTAGAAATTGTTAGAGGACCTCATTGAGGTCAATTTTTCTGATGTTCTACTTAATTGATACATTCTCATGATAGGAAGGCTTTAAATATGAATTAATATGTTACCAAAACAAATTATATTCAAAGTTTATACATATAAAAGATAAAAAAAAATGTCAATTCCTTCATTTGATTGTTACTTGACTCTGGTGTGGGCAGGTTACATGAAATGTAATTAGAAAAGGGATGGGGAGACAATATAGAGATCATGTTTTGGATATGATTTATTTGTTGTTGGAGATCCTTTAGGAACTTCAGCCATCAACTTTGGAAATGTTTCTAGTAAGTATTCCTATGGTTTTTAATGTTGTGATTCTTTCACCTCATGGTTATTTTGGGCAAGAAAATGTTTTATATGCGTGATAAGATATCGATGGACAGGTAAACAGTTCTTTTATAATTGCAATGTCCATTCTATGATATCCTCCCTTTATTGTTTGATTATATTTTGAACATTACGAAATTGAAAGTAATTAGTATTATGTTTGTTTAAGCAACAACTAAAGCTTGAAGATGAAACTAATATTACACGATATTGATTGAAATCCTTTTAACTGTTTGTACACTTTATCACTGTAGATTACCTGATAATGCAATATACTAAAGCAAAGTAATTGATCTACTTCTACAAACAAACTTGTAGAAGTAACTACACAATCTCCAACGAATGAATTCCTTCTATGTGCAAGAGATATCCTCAATGGAATATTCCTACAAATGATAGTACATTGTCCCGTCATCTAATCTCAGCTGGGTCTCTGACTGAACTAACATGCATGAGTTATTTATGAGAGAATATTTAGTTATCTGAAGTGTAGTAGTTACATGCATGCGTGAATTAACTAACTGAAGTCACAATCAGTTCCACAAACTATTGGAACTAATCTAACTGGACTTAACTCAGTTAACTAAGCTAACTAATTACAACTCATCTTGATCTCCTTAATCAAGGGATAACTTCCTCAATCAAAGGGGAGATTGTTGCATGTCTTCACATAGACTTCATGTTTGATTTTCTACAAATAATTAACTCAAGATGAATTGATTAATTATTTTACAAACAGCTACTAAAATCAAATTCGAATTTTAATTCTCAATTTTAGTTCAGGGACTAACTAAAATTGGAATGTATCTCGAAATGCTATTTATAGCAGTGTTATTTTTAGCACTTCTATTTTTAGCATTTCTTGTTGTTATTTTCAACACTCCCTCTCAACAAGAAAGGGATTATCAGTCACCCCAATATTGTCTTTATGGAACTCAAACTTGTATTTTGATAATGCCTTAGTAAAAATATCTGCATCCTATTCCTTGGTCAAAACATACAGCAACAACATGATCCTCTTCACCACACAGTCTCGAAGATGATACCGAATATCGATATTCTTGGACCTATCATGAAATATTGGATTCTCAAAGCATTTGATACAACTCTGATTATCGCAATAGATCATAGTTAGATCCATCCTCTAACCAAACAATCCAGCTAGAATCTTCCACATCCAAATGGTGTCACATGCTACCTAACTAGCAGCCATGTATTCAGCCTCTACTGAACGAAGTGAAACTGACCTTTGTTTCCTGTTGTACCAAGAAACTATAGCTGAACCAAGGTTGAATATTCCTCCTCAAGTACTCTTCTGGTCTGATGGACTCCCTGCCCAATCTGCATCTGTGAAGCCCTGAAGCTTTACTCCCTTTTTCCATGTGTACCAAAATCCATACTGAGATGTGCCTCTAAGGTATCTCAGCACATGCTTTGCTTCCTTCTAAAATGGCTTAGTAGGTTGAACAATAGCTTAACTCAGTTGGTTCACCACAAAACACAAATTTGGTCACATGTTCACTAGATACATCAATGAATCCACAAGCTACCGATAAATAGTAGCAGCTACTACCTCACCTGAAGTAGCATCCTTTTTCCTGTTGTTGCTAGCTAGAGGAGTCTGCATGGCTTGAACTTCTCCATGTGGAACCGCCTGAGCATCTCATTGGCATACTTTCCTTGAGACACAAACACTTCCCCATCCTTCTGCCACACTTCCATGCCTAAAAAGTAGTGCAATAAGACCCGTGTCTTTCATCTCAAACTCTTTGCAAGGTCCTCCTTGCAAGACTTGATCAACTGATCATCACATGTCAATATCAGATCATCAATATAAAGAACAACGATCAATGGCTTACCTTCTACCATGATGTGGTAAAGGTTTGCATATGCTTCACTCTTGGTGAAGCCCAACTTGGTGAAATATTTGTCGATCCTAGTGTACCAAGCACGAGGTGCTTGCTTCAGCCCATACAAAGCCCTCTTAAGTCAGCACACATGTGACTCATGATTGAAGGTATCAAAACCTTTTGGCTTCTCAATGTACACCTCTTCGTCAATATTTCCATTGAGGAACATAGTCTTCACATCCATCTAATGGATCTTCCAACCCATCTGAGCTAATAGTGCCAACATCTATCTGATAGATGAGTACCTTGCTACAGGAGCAAAAGTCTCATCATAGTTGATCCCCGCGACCTGTGAGAAACCACAGGTAATGAACCTTGCCTTATGTTTCTCAACACTGCCATCAGTTGCTTGCTTTACCTTGTAAAGCCATCGAGAACTCACTACTAACTTGTCCTTTGGTCTTCAGACAGCATCCCAAACATATTTCTGAATGATGGAATCGTACTCCTCCACCATTGCATCAACCCCGACTGGTTGTTGCACTGCTTCCTCAAAAGAAGAAGGTTCGGTCTCTACACACTCCCCAACCAGGGCCATGTAAGCAGTGTACCACTCAGGTGATCTCCTTTGTCTGTGCTGAGAGGATGGTTGTCCCACATCCTCTCTTGCATTTAACATCAACTTGTCAACTTCCCTTGAGCATTTTTGCCCATCTCTAGAAGACTTAGCATGAGTGGATGTCTCCACTCCCAGATCCTCTACATGCGGCTTCTCTGCATCAATTTGAGGCTCCTCCTCTTTAGGACCTAAAAGTTCCTCCAATGCATGCAACTTGAGCTCCCTCTCAGGTGATACTCGCATGGCTTTCTGCTTTTCGAACTTCAGATCTCTGTGTACCACTGTCCTCTGACTGGTAGGCAATAACACCCGATAGTTGTGGGGTGTATCAGTGTACCCCACAAGTATCCCCAACTCAGCTGTTGGATCTAGCTTCTTCCAGGAATCTTTGGTCACATGGCAATAAATCGATGATCCAAATATCCTAAAGTGACTCACATGTGGTCTCTTCCCGGAAAAGGCCTCTATTGGTGTCTTCATCTCCAGTGTATGAGGCGGGCTTCTGTTATGCAAGTATACTATTATATTGCATGGTTTAACCCACAAATGAAGTGGTAGGATTTGGTCATGCAGTATCACTTGAGCTTCTCCCATAGTTGATCTATTCTTCTTTTCGGCCACCCCATTCTGCTATGGGTTATGGGTCAACTCCTGTTTAGTTCCTTTTATTGCATAGAAGCCCTTAAACTATTGGGAGACATACTCTCCACCATTATTGCTTCGCAAGGCCCTTATATTATTTCCATATTCTTTCTCTGCCAAGGCTTTGAACTCGCAAAAATTTGAGAAGGTTTGATCCTTCTTCTGCATAAAGTAGATCCAACATCTATGAGAAAAATCATAAATAAAAATAACATAGTGCCTTTGTTTAGCGATGGAGGCTGTACAGAATGGTCCACACACATCGGTATGAACTCGCTCCAGGATTTCTCTAGCTCTACTATCTCAATCTTGAAAGGAAGATTTTGCATATGTACCCAAGGTACAACCCTTTCATGTATCCATTTGCTCCAGTTTTCTGTTGGGAAGTTTGGTAGAAATCTATTGCATGATCTTTAAGGCCCCATGGTGCAAGTGGCCCAATCTTCTATGCCATAGCTCACCAACATCTTGGCTCTGCACCAAGTCTGCTTTGGAACTCAATGTAGCATAGTCATCTACCTCCAGCTTGTAGAGATTCTTTACTCGAATCCCAATCCTCTTGGTTTGTCTAGTGCGATATGCCTCAGGGATGGCTTTCCTTCGCTAAAGACTACATCATAGCCTTTTTCTTCCAGCATAGTGATGGACACAAGATTCTTCTTTAGACTTGGCACATACTTTACATCAGTTAGGGTGAGAGGAGCTCCATGCTCCCTCTGAAACACAAACATACCTTCACCTGAAACACAGTACTTTCCATCATCGCCCATCTCAATCCACATTTGGAGGTCCTTCTCCTCCAAGGTACTGAAAATATTCTTGTCGCCAGTCATGTGGAATGAAGCTCCACTGTCCAGGTACCAAACACACCCCACCATTGATGAAACCATACATGCGATGAGGGTGAAATCCAATTCCAACTGTGAGGCCAGTACCTCACCATCTGATCCCTTCGAGGATCCCTTCTTGGATTTCTTCTGTGGATAATTTTTTGCATAATGGCCCACCTCATGACAATGAAAACATCTCACTTTCGATTTGACAATCTTCTTCCCACCATGGGAAGAACGATTTGGAATGGGACGCCTTCCCTTTCCCTTTCCTTGCCCTACTCACTAAGGCTAGATTTTCTTCATCATATTGATTTGATGAAGATCCGTCTCTAGTGCTTCTTCTTATCTCCTCCTGTTACCAGGAATAATGTCCACTCAGAGCTACTATTCCCATTGAGACTGGTAGCTATCTTAGAAACAAACAAGTTAAAACTACTTTCACTTTCCTTTATGAAAAATAGATAATAGCAGAACAAAGGACACCAACCTTAGTCTTGCGCTTGGTTCCTTGCCTGGTTCCTCTCCTTCCTGATAGGTCTTTGCCACTTCTTCTTTTTCTACCTAGCTTCAAAGAGCACCTATGGAATCAAATCAGCATAATACTATCGAAGAAAAAATATCTATAGTCATAAACAACACAGGACCAGATATGTATTGACTACAAAAATGCATATATAATCAGACATACAAGAATGTGGAGGAAAACTTGAATAGCTTTATTAATATCAAGAATAGTAAGAGGATTACAACCAATTGTTATGGCCCAGCATCATCCTCCAGAAAGAAATCCCTTCTTCACCTCAAGTAAAGCTTAGATCACCCAACACTATGAAGTTTCACCAGAAAATCAACAACACTTCTCTACAAGATACAAGATTCCAGCCTCCTGATCTCTGTGATGAGGGATCCATATATAGATGATTGTAGGGAGGTGAGTCAGCTTCTAGGATTTTGATTAGTGTCCTCTCTCTGATATTTCTTGATTCCACTTGGAGATTGATGATCTCTTACTCATCCCTGGGCGAAATTAGAGAGGCAAGTGTCATAGGGGAAGTTTCTGGAAGATTCTATGATCCTCCACCTCACAAACTGTCTCTGCCATTTGTCCATTCTTGCCCACCACACCCTACAAAGGGGCCATCAAGTATGCATCACACCTTTTAAACTGGGAAAGTAGTATGCATCGCACCCTCTGCACTGGGCATTCTGTATGGTCCAGTTTTGACCAGTTCTGAGCAGTTTTTTGTGGAGAAATTCTGGGAGATGATGTAATCAACTAACCTTTTTCCTTTAGGTAGTGAAGCGACACTTTTAGGGACTTAGGAGCCCTTAGTTTATAGACATTTATGATTGGGGTTGCAATGCCCAAAAATTTCTATAACAGTTTCCCCCTAAAGCATGAGGTCATTAATCTTTTGATGTTAGGTGAAATGCTTTATCATGAGGATCCGAAGTTTTTTCGAGCTGGTAGGTGACTTGTAATAAGATACAATACAATACATTATCTTCATAATATTTTTCATGATCTAGCTGAGGCAGGCATTCACATGCTCAGTGTTTGGTCAATTTAGTATGTCCTGAATTACTATTTAAAATGTCAATCCGGGATTCGTAAACTGATGAAGTGAAGTGCACTGTATGTGCAAGATAACCGGTTTCTTAGTCTTTTGTCATTTTTGAGTTTCTTTTAGTTTGTTTTTGGGTTTATCTTCCGTGGATTCCCTAGTGTGAGATGGCGAAATTGAATGTTAAGTATGGATGGTAATGATGATTTCTACAATGATTTCCCAAATTTAAAAGTTCTCAAAAAAAAGGTTTCCAAACTAACTGTAATGAAATCAATTCTCAAAAGGAAGTAAATGTACCAAAATAGTAAACTAGTTAAAATGGCCCAATATCCTTACTGTTGTATGAAAAAGAAAATAAAAACTGAACTTAAAGAAACTCAAAGATTGAAAGCAAAGAAAACTAAATCACACTACTTCAACCCATATTCTGACCCTTCACCTTTTGACTCGCTCCGGCTATAGGAAGTAATCATAAAAAATATGAGTAACATCATATCTAAATTGCAGGAAATTAAATTGCATAAAAGGAAACCAAGATTTAACTACTCATTCATATTTCAACTCTTGAAAATGACATAAGTAATTCAATCTCTAACTTGCAAGAAAGCAAACTAAATCATTCTACAACAAGTAATATTATGATTCCTTACTAATTGAGTCGCTTGGCTATAGAAAGAAAATCATAAACAGGTAAGTAATATGATGTCTAAGTGGCAGAAAAGTAAATAAGCAAACAAAACTTGAAAGAAATGACAATGCTGGAATTAAACTTAGTAAATGAAAATCAGCAGAAAGGACAAGATGATCTCATGTCAGTAGTTATCAAAAATATGTAAATTTGCCCGAGCTGCCTACAAAAACCTGTAAAAGAAGCACTGATTAGCTACAGTTATGAAAAAAACATAAAGGACATATGGACAGCAATGAACATCAGAACAACACAATATATATATAAGCAATGATTATAAAAAGCAGTAAATGAAAGCACGTAAGAAACTATACAAAGCTTTGGTGTACAAGGGCCCTCTGTAACCTCGGCCAGCCAATTACTTAGTCACAAATTGAATTTAGGAATGATGTCTTCTCATATATTAAAGTGCAGTAATAAAACAAAGTAAAGTGCAGTATAGTGGGCTGATAATAACAGTCAAAATTACATCTCCAAAACTAGCTATCCAGCATTTATCAACGCATTATTTATAAGTGAAAATGCTGCAAATAATTCCTAGATTTTATGCTGCCAAGAGACACGTAGATCTCCACGGCCTGAGATCTAGTGTTATGGTCATTATGACAGTTGAATCCATGGAGTGGTGGCTGCTCGATTCAGTTCACGAGCTGATCTACAGTTGTGCCAGTACCTCCGGAAACTAAGGATCATGCCATGCAAACCTTCACGTGGGCAAAACAGAGCCGTGCCACCAAAAAACTCCTCATTTGGCCCTTCCTTTGACCATCGTTGACCATGAACGTTTATGAGTGATTTGGCTGAACTGAGGGGACACACTCCATGTACACATCACTTGCAGCTTGTCCATGTGGCCAGTTTCTCCATTGGACACCTGTAACATAGCCTTTAACAAAATTGCTGCGGAAACTTGGGCTGGCTACGGAAAGTGACAAGTTTCCGTAGCTGTTTGAACAAAAATCTAAATCAAACAACAGTCATAAACATAGTTAGGAAACCATTTCATAAGCTCTTTTTAGACTAATATGCAATGATTTGACAACTTGGTGGATGAAGTAAATGGAAAAACAAGGTTGAAAGGGTATATAGGGAAGTGCAGGTTTGGGACTCAACATACCTCCACTGTGAAGGTGTTGCATGTCCTCATGCAACCAAAATTTAGTCATTCCCCTCTAATCCATATGTTTTGATGCTTCTTCTAGGACATCTAGCCCTCTTTTCTTCTTCTTTGGTGCTACCACCATCCTTGGTTTCCTTATTAGACATCTGAATTTGAGATTGATCAATGCTCTACTCAAATTTTTGCACTTTTTCTTCAGTTTTTTTTTTCTTTTACCATAGTCCCAAATGGAGCATAGTGTTATCATGAATAATTTATCTACTTTTCTCTGCTCCTTGAGTGCTTCATTTTCCTGCTTGATATGCCTGTTTAGGACCTCTAATTCAAATACCTCCTGCTTTAAGGACTGAACTTGTGCATCTAGTGGTAGAGTGGTACTCAGACCTACAGCTGATTTTTCTAATGATTCCAAGTAGTCATATACCTTCTATTGATTGGGATCTACTTCAAGTGTCTTTCTTGGACTGGGTTCAAAATCTGGTGGAGGAGGAGCACTGCTCTCTAGCTCTGGACGAGAAGGGCTTTCATCATGTGGAGGACTAGTTTCAATGCTTAGATGAGGACGAGGTGGACTATGGCCAGCTGGAGTTTTCTCAGGTGACTCTCCACCCAAGTCGATGAAGTGGGGCCATTTTATTTGTGTTTTACTCCCCTTTCCTCTTAGCCTGTTGCTTCTCCTTAAGTATGGTGGACTAGTACTCTTTTCTTGTATACTCTGTTTCCCTTTTTCCTTTTTCTTTGCTATAGCAGCCTGAATATGTACTAATCTTTCAGACAGTGGTTGATAATCCTCCTCTATCGATGGCTCAGGTGATTGGTAGACTTCTTGGATGGTCCTTTTTCCTTTCTCTTTCCTCCATTTCTTATCTTTAGTTCTGTTTTCTTCTTCTTTTTGACGAACTTCTTGAGTTTCTGTAGTAGGGGAGTCTTGGACTATGGTGCTCTTTTCTCTTCTCCTACTTTTTCTTGGTGTCTTCGGTGTACTACTTTCAGAGGCCTCATATGGCTCTTGGAAGTAGTTTCTTATCAAGAATTGTTCCCTGGTATCTTTGTTTTTCTTTAGTTGGTCCTCAATGAGAATTTTTATAAGTCCATGATGATATAGATGAGGTTCTATATTGCCTATGTGTTTTTAGACTGTAATACTCATCTTCTTCAAACTCAACAGTAAGAAATAAGGAAAATTAAGACTCTGATTCTCTAAGAAATTCATCAACAGTCTAGCATGGTACATATACATCGAACCAAAGCATCCTTCACAAGTGACAAATTTTTGGATAACTAACAGCAGACTGGCCCATTCTTCCTTCAATACATGAACAAGAATTCCTTTAGTAAACACAGTGGTGTTCATACCTGGGTTTCTTAGCATAATTCTCCATGCCTGTTCATCCATGATTTTGTTTTTGAACCATCGCTCACCTTCCTGGGGTAAGCCTGTGGCAGCTGCTACTGTTGTTTCGGTCACCGTGATCTTCAAATCTCCAATCTCCACCATTTGACCATCGAAAGACTGTGCAAAAGCCTTGGTTACCTCTTTGTTATAGCCTTTAAACTTTTGGATGAAGCGTAACCATTTGGCTTTCTTCAGCAAATCTTTTGCTTGAGGGTAACCTTCTAGATATTTTGGTCCTTCTAGCTCTTCCCTTAGTAGTTTTCCCATTCCTTTCTCTGTTTTGAATTTCAACTGAGGATGCAATTGCGTATGAGGATTTAGCAGAGGGAAGGTAGCTCGGTTGCAGGGTTTATGGTAAAATGCAGTGGCTACAATCGGTAGTAGGTAACGGGAATGCTTCAGATTACAGGCGGAACAGAGGATAAGCAGTCGCAAATAAGTTCACAAATTGAAATGCGTGTATATGAAAAGGAAGGTCTTTAATGAAATGGTAAGTGAATGGAGTGGAGGCGAGATCTTTTTTTTTTTTTGAATTAACGGCTGTGTACGGGAGATCACACGTTTTGATAGATGGCTGCGGGAAATGCGGTGGAGAGGAGCCATAAAGGGATTGGTCACATCTGATGAGAGAAGGTGGCAAATGAAAGTGCAGTCAACTTGAGTTTAAACCAGAAAATCCATCATGAGACCATTAAGAAATGAATGCATGGTGTGGAGTAATATCGTGGGATAGGAGTGGGTAATGGAGCTATCATATCGAATCATTGCACATAGTAGAACTTTTTATGGTTTGATAACTATGCATAATCATGACTTTAATTGTTATTTGATAAAAAATTTTGGTCATACCTTTGGAAACTTTGTCATTTCTTGCTCGTAGCTTTTAACCAACTGTTCTTTCTTGATGTCTTGGAGATGCTCCATGTCTTCATGGCATTTGCTCAATTACACCTGCATTTTCATGATTTTTGCACTAACATTTTGATTGTGAATTTGAAAAACAGAGTGGTGGTAGCTGTGGAAATCATTTCTGGCTGCGGAAACTGCTTCCAGCTGCGGAAACTGGGACAACACCTACTTAGCTGAACAAAGATAGTTAGAAAAAAACTAACTGAGTGAAAATAGTCCTGAAAGGAACTTTTATTGATGAAATGAAAATGAAATGAGTGGAATGGAGTGAAAGTGAAGTGGAGTGAAGTGAAGTGAAAATGTGAATGAGATGGAGATGGAGTGAAATGGCAAATGAGGTGGAGTGAAGATGGAAAAAGAAGGAGAGGAGAGAGATTTTTTGGAAAATATAGAGTGTTAGGTGTCCCTGATTTTCACTCTATATTTTCTGTATAAGACTACCAATCTATGATTGGTTTTCAGGCTTATACAATTGTTTTTTTTTTTTAACTGAAAGAAACAAAGGCTAGGCTGGTGGGGAAGAAGGATTCTTCTCCACCAGCCTTATTGCAAAATTCTCTTGGAACATCTTGAAAAATTCCTCTTTTGAGAGTGGCTTATGATAAATTTTCAATCATTGGCCATTCACAATAAGAGGAATCTGAAATTCATCAATGGTCTTGATTCTTACCGCTCCATTGTTAAATACTTTGTCAATTTCATATGGCCCAAGCCAATGGGTCTGAAATTTACCTTTGAAGTCTTTGAACTTGGAATCAAACAGTAGCGCCCAATCTCCCTCTTGAAACTTTTTCTCTTTGATGTATCTGTCATGCCACTTATGCCACTTAGCTCTTTGATGTTGAACTAGATCAGTCCTTAAAATTGCTTCTTGTCTAATCTCATCTACCTCATTCAGCTGCTCCATTCTATGCTTTTGGGCTTCTGATAGATTCATCCCCAACTGGACTGCCATCTTGAAAGTCTTGACTTGAAACTCAATGGGGA
>APFE031257755.1:0-23251 GCA_000404065.3 Pinus taeda
TATCCTAATCTGTACTGAAATAAATGCAAGAAAATATCTATCTAAGTGGCGCTGGAGGCAGCAGTATAAAAAAGGAGTTTAAGTATGGGTCATTTCTTGTGATGCGCTGGCTATTTGGTGATAACTGTGTAATAACTGCCCAGGAATCCTTTAGGCGGTTCCATAGATTTAACAAATAATTTTTTGCCTTTTTAGATTGTGGCGGTGGCTGGCTGTCCTTCTGTTCTCCGCTTTATTCCACGCCTCTGGTATTGGATATCTTCCGCTTGCATTGTATTCATTTAATTCTTTCAAAGCTACAATCACAGTGTCACACACCTCTTTCCCCATTTCAATACGGAGGTCTCTCAACTTCTCATCATCCTCTTCACGACAAGCTCGTGTTTTTCTGTATCTCCAAGCACTGGTACAACCTTAAACGGATACCATGAAGGGTCCCTTAAATAATCTTCCCATAATCCGAGGTGCCAATTTGATAAACCTGGAGATATCAGCCTCTGATCCGAATCGGTTTTGAAGATAAAGGATATTAGGACACAAGGTTTTCTCTAGATTGCAAGCAACAAATCTGGGACAACGGGATATGACATTTCCGAAGTCTTCTGTGGTAACGCCCAATGTTTTCATGAACTCAAGCTTGGGTTTGAACTGCCTCTCAGCAATCAGAGTAAGAAAAGATGGGTTTCTGAGAATGACCTTCCTTACCTGCTGTTCCGTGTATCCTAAATCTCTCAAGAACCGAACTGCTTGTTGGGCGCAATCAGTGGATCCCACTCTGACCAAGTATGGCAATAGTTTGAGGACATGTAAGAGCTCAGATTGACACAGCCCGCATTCGCTGAGTAAGAAATCTGACATGAGACCCCTGTTCTCCTGTTCCGGGTAGCCTGTGGACCTGTCCTTCACAGCAGTAGTTGTAGAAAGCCATGATAGTTTCAACAAAATAACCTGTGGGAATGGTGGGAATACTGCTGCAGCGGCCGCTGCCGCTTGAGGGTAAAGTGCATCTCCGCATACTTAGTTTTCCAATTAGAAGCGAACTTTCTCTGACATGCCCCTCTCCATGCTTCTGGATCAAGATCGCCCATCCTCTTTACAACGATTTGGCTATTCGCAGGGACACCTTCATTCAATATCTCAATAGCTGCTTTTCTTGCCAACTAAAGTTCATCATTTGACTTCACGTTCCTTACACATCAACTGCTGGTTCATGTCATAAAATCCTCATATCTTCTGCGGAGTTTTAGAGCATGCTCTGATGATGTGCCTCCATAGAAATCCATTACAAAGATTCCACCCTTCTCTGATATTGCATTCCAAGCTTGCTTAAAATACATTACCAACTCTGAACGACTTTGAAGGCAACAACAACTGTAGTTAAATGCACATACAATATCTGCTCCTGGAAATGAACTCTCTTTTTGTCTACAATAATCTCGTACATGTTCACTGATTTCGAGCTTTTTAACAAGATCGGCCTCATCATCATCTATTACAGAGCCAGAATTATCCTCTGTTTCTCTCAATGATTTGTAGTTTTCTGAACCCAACAAAGCAGACTTGATACATTTTGCACTGGTCAGTGAATGCAAGACATTCCCACGAAATAGATATATTCTAGAGTAGGCATCAGCTCCAGCTTTTTGAACATTGTTTTCCAGGCCCCATGTAAGTGCTTCAATATCCAAATCAACTCCTACGGCTGTTCGTCGAGAATCACTACGTAACCACTCTGCACTTATTAAAGCAGTTCCACAAAAATCCTCCCGCAGGTGAAGAGGCACACGTCCTCCCACATAGGTCCAAAAAAACTTTTGCATGTAGCTAATATCTCCCTTAGGAGACTGCACAGAACGCTGATAGAGTACAAACTTGGATGGTAAGTCGCACGAAGACTGTTCTTCATATTTATATTTTTCGTGTTTCTCTTCTTCTTCCTCGAGAGGAAACTCATCAGCAGTTAAAGGGTGTTGCTGTTGTGGTGGTTCAGAGTCATAAGCAGAGGAAGGCAATGGATCATCATCTGCCTTCAAACGAGAATTACTACAGCCATGCTGTTTCTTTCCATTCTTTCCCATTCAGCTGCACTGCATTCACATACTAACTTTCATGATGCATAATGATTTTCATGAACGAGCAACCCATCCATATAGCTCACTCCCTGGATCTCTACCATAATATTCCTTCCTGCTATGATGATTCTCTACAAATGACCTTTCAAATGAAATGGCATCATTATACCCTTTCTAGTCCTTGCTGAACTCAAGGATAGCCTTCCCTAAATGGCCTTCGTAGCTCCACAAAGCATGAACTTGAATAGGATGAAAACCTGCAAATCTTTCCTTAAGTTCACTATTACCAGCACCAACATACTTGCCATCCACCATTGTCCTATTTATATTAACAATGATACCCATCCATGGCCATACAATTAACTCCTCCGCATTTGGCCTTTGTGGCGCCTCTTGCTCTAAGTGCACCGTGCGTTGTATTGGAGGCTCAGCTGCATCTGTAAAGTGAGATTTCAAGAATTTCTCCAGTGCCCTGTGGCCTCTTGTAGCTTCAACTCCCCTTTTCCCTGCACCTACTCCACTTGCATGTTGAAGAAGGTCCTTATATTTATAATCTTGCTTTTTCTTTCTTTTACAAAAAAGGGCACCTCAATGTCCCATCTTTATTTCGAATCAGATGAACCCCCTTCAGAAGTTCACTATAACATTTCTCTTCACAATCTTTAATCTCAGAATCACTCATATCATCTTCACTATCACCAGAAAAGTATTCCATTGAGAAACTGTAATCCAAACTGCAAGAAAGATCACCACAATGGCCAGTTGTTGACCAAAAAGCCTAATTAAGTACTTCAAGAAACCCAATACGTCATCAACTCTGCTAGAAAATTGCTTGCGAACCTCAGCGTTCCATCCAACTGAAAATACAAGATTGAGGTTCTTTGTTGACATTTTTACCTGGAGACACTGCAAATAATAAGTTTGGAACATTTGGATGGAATTCACATATTAGCTTCAGAATCTAAGGAAGATAGTGGAAAGTCTGAACAAGATATGCTGAGCAAGGTTTCACAGGCAGACCAAGATCATAATGCACTGAATTTCTCTGAAGTTTTAGCTCATGAAAAGGATTCCAAACTTGATACTTCTTTTAGTCTTCAGCCAGATTCCATTCTCAACCAGAGTAAAATGAACCATGCATATATCAATAAAAATGTTTCACTGTCAGAGGAATTGGTAGGTGACTAGCTTCTGCTGTTGCTGTCAGGCAAAAAGAAGTGGCACAACTGCGGGAGCATAGAGTTTAAGAGGAAACACATGCACCCAAAGGAAGCACACTTGACATCCACAACTAAATCTGATTTATCAGTACTAGCAGGCCTCTTTTTGGCAAAGTAGAAATAGACAAATGCTCATATGACTTTGGATGGTGCACAGTTGGTGTCTTTGAGGCGATGTAAGAGGACATGTTTGAGAAATGTTTAAATAGTGCCTGGTCCATGGTCCTCAAGAATACATGCAATGACTTTTTGTGCCTGAGGATTTTGTGCCCTTTTTGCCACAGTGGCAAATTTCAAATATGGAACATTGCTGTAAGCAAAGCATGACATATTTGGCTTGTATATATGTCGATCACGAAAGGTGAATACCTACTATGAGCAGGAGGCTAACAGGATGCACAATTCAAATTGGCATCTCATGCTTTTTTCAGCTCTGTGGGCCTACTGAACTTCAACCAAAGATGCCACTGGTTTCACACCATTCTAGTTGGTCTATGGTCTGGAAGCAACATTGCCAATCGAATGTGAGATTCCTTCACTTAAGTTAGCTGTTGAACTCCTCCCTGAAACATCACCTCAAGAGGAACGCCTCTTATATTTAGAACAGCTGGACAAGACTCGTCGTCTCACTACCTTGGTCATCGAAGCACAAAAGAAACAAGTCAAATCCCATTTCGACCAATCGGTCTCCCCTCGTGCTTTCTCTGAGGGTGATTTGGTCCTATTATACGACCAAGCTATTGATAAGTTGGGGGCAGGCAAGTTCTAACCTATGTGGCACGGTCCCTATATTGTAAAATGTGTTTTGTAGAAAGGAGCCTATGAACTTATTGATTATGGAGGAAATCCTCTCGATAAGCCTTGAAACGGGCTTTACCTCAAAAAGTACTATGCTTAGGTCATATTCCATGGTTACTTATGTACATTAGTGTGTGATTCATTTCTGTACAGCGTGGTTTTGTGCGAAAGTTTCAAACAACCCTCCTATTTACTATGCTTTTCTTGCTTGCAGATGTCTACATTTCCTCAGGTTTGGTTTCGCTGATGGTACTTGCCGAAGTACCCAAAACCTATCATCCGTAGCATGGGCTATCTACAACCCTAACTGTGAGTTTATTGACATTCAAGGTATCTGCCTAGGTTGTACAACCAACAACATTGTTGAATAGAATGTGGTCATTGAACTGTTATCAGAAGCCATCGCTATGGGCATCAGAGAATTGGTTGTCAACCTAGATTCACAGCTTGTCGTCCTTTAACTCAACGGAAAATATTCCGTCAGGAACCCTCAAATATTACAAATGTATCTCTGTATCTGTCTGTTGGAAAGACGTTTTGATTATATTACATATCATCATATTCCTAGACGCATGAATACTTTAACAAATGCATTAGCTAATTACATGTTGGATAGACATTTGCGAAACATGTAAAAGATAAGGCAAACCATTTGTACCATAGTAGATAGGAAAATATAACATATATATGTGTGTGTGTGTGAGAATGTTTGAGACATCAAAACCCCAAAAAATAATATGTATGTCCATAATAACATTGGCGGCTCGCAGGCCCTGTACATCCGTGGCATGCAGGCTTCAAAAAATATGTAAGTACTGGACCTAGGAATTACTCAGCATGGTGGTCATGATAGCATGAGATAGCTCGTACTACGCGACTCAGAAATTGGTGGATCCGATCTGAGACTCCCACTGTGTGCCTTTGGTACCGCCGAGGCATGTCTCCTATCCGAGCATACTCAAGGATACCATGAGTCAACCCCTCGAGGTTCCTCGCAATATTCTCCTTGTTATCGCTCCCTTCCTGATAAGGGGCGACAAAATCAATAGGATGAGGATAGCGCCTTGCTATCGGGGACATCCCAACTCGCCGCTCTGGTCCAACATCTACATACACAAAAGAAATTCTATAAGCAAGCATAGTTTTTCATTTCAAGCTTGTGTAAACATGAAACTGAATCCAAGCAAAGTTCTCCATGGTTCAAGCTTGTGTAAAAATGAATCCATGCCCAAATTTCATCTCGTAATTGTCGTTTTATCAGCTGATTTCTGCTAGATGAGCCTTGGTTGTTTTATTCCATCGCCACCATCTCTTTGGCCAATCATATGCTTTCACTTGGTTGTTTTTCCTTTCTTGAGGGATCGTAGCGATGAGTGGTTTTTGTTAGCTAGCCTCTTGACCATTATGTGTTTTGAGCAGTTCCTGCATTGTCGGGACCAATTGCTACCCTTTATACCACTCGTTCCTCCAGGACGAGTCACCTTTAAGCTGTTTTCTGACTCGTAAAAAATGAAAAGATTGCCGAGTATTTTTCCCTTTTGACTTGTAAAAAAGAATAAAATGGGGGTTCTGCTTTCAACTCTTTTCCGACCCTTTACAAATGAAAATATGGCCGAGCCCTTGTCGTTTCAAACTCATTAATGGATGCGAAACATTGTGCACCCAGTATAAATTTACCCCTTTTTTAGGCCGGGAGGCGCTATTTACGAAAAAGGTACTCCTTGACTGAAATGGTCAAGCGGTTCTCTCAAGTATTGTTTTCTACCTTTTCGAGCTCGAGAGACACAAATTTACAAAAAGGGACCATGTGGAGTTTTCTTTTATGTGTCTTTTTCAAACTCTCTAAACATGAAAAAGATACTGAGTTACACCTTTGTCGGACTCATTAAAATATTAAACGGCATTGGATATGTCACCATGACGAACATGAGCTTCTCCTTCCTAGGGCTCATTAAGCTTACTAGGTCAGATTCGTCCAAAGGATGAACTTACAGTGCAAGAACATGATATCCCCTTCAAGCTTGTGATAAAAAATAATTGGGGTACTCGCCAAAAATGGTGGGGGAAAAATTGGAAATCTATCAAGTCGTGTCAGCAACTCACTCTTGAACATGACACTTCGTGTCAGGTTGGGAAATCCTCCTTTACATCGTTGAACTTCCTGGGTTTGGGCCATTCATTTTTGCCTTCCATATGATCTTTGCTATGTCATTATGACCACCGATCCCATGGATCCAAGATTTGCCAAACTTCCAGTTGTGTTGCCGATATGTTCAAGAGTTGTCCTTCTGTAGTTACACTTACCTTTGTTTCTCTATATCATCCAAAATCATTTTGCATCCTCTCGTCTCGCGTCGATGATGTGGGATTCATCATCGCCCTCCTTCGACACGGTCACTTTCCGCTGACATCAACTCATTATCCAGGAAGTTGATCGAGAGACTCCCTTCCAGTACCTTAGAGCTTGCATGCCTTAATGGAAAGTTCTTCACACTCGACGACAAGTTCACATCATTGGATTTCGATCGAGTGATTTCACGGGTGTTCGACTTTAGTTCCTGTATTCACATTCCATGAATTGTGTTGATAGTACATTGAGGGCCATTGTCATTATTGGTGGTTTCTCTCGCACTTGTTAATAATTTACATCATTGATTGATAATCAAGCGACCTTTTAGCATGTTCGACGTCAACACATCTATTCGCATGCTAGGATCTGTACTTTGATCGGGTCGTGTTGGAACGCAAGACCCTGGAATTAGATCACAAAAGTCCACGCTGTGAAGTGGTGTGACATGGTTTATGATGATATGCATGTCTCTTTTAGATGGATGGTTGCGACCAGACCATGAGTTATCATATGCAATCCTTCTCATTATTAGATGGCTACGACCATACCTTGGTTTTATTTCCTCTTTGACGGATGGCTGCACCCATGCCTGGATCCATTTACATGATCATTCTCTGGATGGCTACATCCATGCCACGATTCATGTATCACTTAACAGAGATCTCAGTTTATGTATATGTATCTATACTTGCTTGCAGGTTTTCCGATGACAGACTGATTCCTGGCACTGATTTATAAAGCATTTCATCCCTCACTCTGATTCGGACTTCATGCTTTAGGGGGCATCTGTTACACAACATTTTGTCACTGTCCATGTACTCCCCATTCCTTGATCCTGGAGGACCTCTACAATGAACCCCACATGATTTTCCTTCATGGAGAAACTCCCATTATGTCCCTCTTCATGAACAGATCAATTCCCTTTTACGCCATTTCTACTGAAACTTTGGTTTGTCCCAATTTACAAGACCGACGCTAATGATCTTTGTCTTCCCCACACCGATGTGTAGATATTAGCACTATTCCCCACGCTGATCGCTGTGACTGAGATATGTTCCAGTAACGTCAGTACTGTTATGGGAAGTTTTTTAAATTAGAGCTGAAGCTTCCATCTCTAGAAGCTCTATAAGAGAAGTCTGGTAAATGGTTTGGCCGGATGGGGTCGAGGATGACAGTTTGGGATCATTTCCCCTATAATGGTGGAACTACCTCAAGGGATAATTCCTTATCCTATGAGAATAGGATCCATCTCCCATCCATATTTCCTATATAAACCTCTCTTCTTCCCAAGCACAAACTAGTGACTAGTGTGAAAATCAGAGTTAGAGTTTTGGCTAAGTGTAAATATGCTAGACAAGCAAGCTATTACTAGTTGCAGCCATCTAGTTGTGTGAGGCAGAAGTGTGTTAGTTTGGAGTGAAGCCTAAAGGGAAGAGTCTTTAAACTATTGTTGTTTGAAGCCATCATGAAGTGCTAGCAGAAGTGTGCGAGAACCTGGTCTTGTCAGAGGAAGACTGTGACGTCAAGACGAATGGTTGTAATCTCTCTTTGATATTAATATATGCAACTATTGATTGATTTCCTACATGTTTTGTAATATTACATATTCGTTTCTTGATGCTTCTTGACTCATTAAGTAGGTTGAATTGCAATCTGTCTATTATTATGTTTGTGTGCTGTTGTTGTTTACTTGTTTCAGGAGCTTGAAGAAGGAAGAGTGAGATTGTTGGAGTGAGCAATCAAGGACATCATCAAGCAGGATAAGCGACCAAGAGGTAGGCCCTCTTGATTGATTATAACCTAAGTAAATCTTCCATAGAATATATATGTTGTGGCTAGACCCATTATCGGGCTAGAGGAATTCGTTCGTGTCCACACTTATAATTTTACTTCACCACATCAGTGATGACAACAACAAGGAATATCTCATTGGCGGAGTGATGATGAACTCAACAATGACGAAGAACAGGATTGGTGTCTTGATCTTGGAGCGGCATTATAGGTCAAGGGTCATGGTCTTGTTATTCATCAATTGGAATCTCTATAAGAAGAATTTTGTGAGGGTTTTCCTCTTCAAGAGGGAAAGGTTTTGACCCTGGCAGAATGCCAGCATCTTGTGTTCTTGTCTCTTTGTTTTGGTAGCTATTTGATGAAGTAAGAAAACCACACCCTAATGATATCAAGTAAAATATTGTGCTAATAAGCTAAAGATAAAATACCTCACAAATAGTTATCATGCTAAGATGAATCTAATCAACTCTAACTGCCCTAGATTCTTCAACACACCATTCGTTGGATTTTGTCAATAATCACCAAACCAAATTTGCTCCCAAAGATAGATTCATATATTTTGGATCCTTGATCGCTAATCCTCCCCATTTTTTTGGGATTCTAACTATATTTAAATTAACTAAAGGAAACCTTTTTCCCTTGTATTTTCCTCCTTGCCATAAAAATTTTCTGATCATTCAATTGATATTGTTCATTATGATTTTGGGAGCCAACAATCCAGATCCAATATATATGGGGAGGGAAGAAAGGACAAACTTTATAAGGATTGTTTTCCCTGCTACATTGAACCACCTTGCTCCCCAATAATGAATTATTGTATGGAATTTTTGAAGGACCCCTTTCCAGTCTTCACCATATGAGGGACCTAGAGAAATAAGTAGACCAAGATATGGAAAATTTCTCCAATTTTCGACCAAAGGGAAACCAAATATACAAGATATTTCTGCTAAAGTGTTTTGAAAACTGTTCCATCCAAGGATTAGGATTTTATTCTTGTTTACCAATTCCCCATACAGACTCAGGTAATGATCCAAGACATCTTTAAACCGATATGCCATTTGCAAACTGCAAATGATTTATGTCCTTGAAATTCTTGGTTATTCTTATTCCTTGCAAGTGCTCTTCGAGATTTCTGTTAAAAATTTTAGCCATAATAATATATAGGAGAGAGGAAAGAGGGCGTCCATTCCTCAAGCCTCTCGTTTCCAAGAAGAAGGAGGTAGGGAGACCATTGACTAAAGGGACGATCCAAGGATTGCCAATATGGGCCTTTATCCATTGAATAAAATCTTGATAAAAACCATCTTGGATAAAACAAAGAAGAGAAAAGAATGATTTACCAGGTCAAAGGCATTCACCATATCCATCTTGATAACTATTCCTTCATGTCCTACCTCCTTTCTTGAATGGACTGCTTCTTGCACTAGTATTATGTTATCTAATATGTCCTGTGTTGCATAAACCCACCTTGATTATCTAAGATTAGAGAGGGAAGGAGAGGTTTCAATCTGTTAGAAATCATTTTGTTCAAGATTTTATAATAATCATTACATAAGGAGATGGGCCGAAACCTGGAGAAATTCACCATATTCTACTGTTTTGTAATAAGAGCCAAAAATGTCGAGTTTGTGCCTCCTCCCAACTTTTTCTATTTCCAAGAGTAGTTTAACATTTTTAATAGGTCAAATTTGATCAGGGGCCAAAAGGATTGATAGAAGCAAATAGGGAATCCATCCAACCCTAGAGCTTTATCTAGGTTGAGAGATCTAATTTTCGAGAGAATCTTATCCTCCACAATTGGTTTCATCAGGTCTAGATTCGTAGAGGGGGATATTGCTTAAGGAAGCCTACTAAGGGAAATGTTTACCTGATTCATGGGAGTCTACTCTTCAGTATAAAGCTTTCTAAAATGTTGGTATGCCTCTTGGTTTATTTCTTCATAATCCAAATTTTTTTGTTTTCCCTATGGAACTCTCCCTTTTACCTTATTCCTAGCTTCCCTTGTTTTCGCTTACTTATGAAAATAGGAAGTATTCAGATCTCCATATTTAATCCAAAGACTCCTTGATTTAAGTCACCCTAGAACTTCCTCTTGTATACTTGCTGAGAAGGTTTCCTTTGTCAAATATCTTTATTTTTTTATGTGCTGATCTACTATGGGAATTTGCTCTGTTAGCTTGTAGTACAATTCCAATTAAACCTGTAGTTATTTCCTTTTTTCCTCCAGGGGTTTGTATGTATACTTTAACCACTTTCTAAGAAATTTTTTGACATTGCAGATTTTGGATTCACAAATGTAAGATGGGGAACCCTGAGCTGAGATTTTCCATGCTTCTTTGATAAGGTCATGCACCCCTTCCTCTTGAACCCAAGCTGGGTTGAATCGAAATGGTATCGGTCCATAGTTTACATGTTTGTCTATCCTCAAAGATATTTACCAATGACATGAGATTCCATTTGGAATGATAATAGATGTGCAATCAAGTCCTTTAAGGATCCAACCACTGTGAATCAAGAACCTATCAAGTCTCGCTGCAATATGTGCCTCTCCCATTCTTTTGTTCATCCAGGTATATTTATCGACCTTCAGGAGAATATCTATCATATCCCATTCTAAGATCATATCTTCCATGTGATCCCTGAATGGATCCCATACCAAGGATCCTCCTCTTTTCTCCAAGGCACTAAGCATTGTATTAAAGTCACCCCCTATTATGCAAATTTTCCATCTTCCTCTCGTCCTTATCTCATCTATTGATTCCCAAAACTCAGCCTTTTGTCCATATAATATGACAGAGTACACATTTATGACCGAAATAAATTCACCATTTTCCTTATCTTTTAGTATTTCCATGATCCAATATTGTTTCATTTCACTATCCACCGGATAGATGTGGGAGGATGACCAAAAGATACAGAATCCTCCTTAAGCACCTTGCACTTTTGAGCAACTCCCAAACTATCCCTCCATAAATTTTCAGCTAACTTACAGACCTCTTGTTACTCCATTTTTGTCTCTTGCATAAATAGAATCCAAGGGGATTCATGTTTTACCAAAACCTTTCGTTGTCAGGGTTTTTGTAGGGCTCCCCAAACCCCTAATATTCCAAGACAAAATTATCAGTGTAAAGTGGGGGTTTGTGACGACCCACCATCCTTTCCAAATTTGTTTTTGGTCCCTTTATTTTTTAATATCTCCCATATTATGGGCTAACTTCCCAATTTTTTATTTTGTTTTTCTTCCTTCTCCCTTAGGGTTTGGTTTTTTGGTCTCCCCTTCTTTCGAGAGCTCTCGGTTTCTTGGTCACTTCCTTCATCGGCCTAAACAAGGCTCTGGGCCATGTTCCTTGTGACTACCCCTTCTATCTCTTTTTCCATGTTTAATGGGCTTTGAGACTGAAGGGGAGTCTTTGGGTCAGGCGATACTTCCTTTCCAGGTGTCGAAGCTACTGGATCATTCCTTGGGGGAGCTTTTTCCTTCATCTCTCCTTCCTCCACTTCTTCATCTTCGTCCTCAGTGTGCTCTTTCTCTGAGGCTTCTCCCTAGACTTATTTTTTTTCCTTTGTTTCTTTCTCCTTGTCAAACACATTAAATGGGTTTGATGATGTTGTGGCCTTATTTTTGTCATTTATTGCTGAAGATTTGACTCCCGTTGGTGAACCTTTATTCCATTTCCTATTTTGGGTTTTCCATTTCTCTTCAATAAACTATGGTTGTTCATAACTAGAGGTTGGAGGATTATTCGAGCAATCCAAAGTGAAGTGGCCATACTCATGGCAATATATGCACTTAAACGAAATTTGTTCATAGTCCAAAATCTGCCTATGTTTCATTTTTGGACAAACCATGTAGATAAATTACGAGGAATGGAGAAACCATGTAGATAAATTATGAGGAATGGAGAAACCATGTATACCTTCTTAATCTCATGTTTTTTCTGCCTCCGACTTAAGGCCCATCATTAGGGAGATCATCAAACCTAAGATGATTTCTCCTTGATGAAGGACCTTGCATCAGAGGCGCGATAAATGTCAGATAAAGGAAAGATAGAGATGATTTTGTATTTCAAGTATATTATAGAATAAAACATTATATTATATATAAAATATTTAGCTTTTTTTTTTGTATTATATAAGGTATAGTTTAATTAGTAGATGTTTTGGTCATTTTCTTAAAATTTTGTAATATAATTTGGGGAAAGAATGTGATTTCTTGTCACTAAAAATGTGTTTTGAATATTTAACTGGATTCATAAACCTAGAAAACCTTGGGGCATTTAGATTTAGTAGGTTCTACATCTCAAACTTATGATTCTAAAATATATTTATCAAATTTTGGGCAAAATTAACTGTAAAAAAAGCAAAAACATCTATTAATTAGACTACTCTATTATAGAATTAATTATTATATATCATTTTTTGAAATAATTAATCATATAAAATATTTGTGACTCCATTAAGTTATATTATATGATGATGATGATGATGATAATGATAATAAAACAAAATATATTTTTAAGGTTTCATCCAAACAGACACCAAATTGTTGTCTGAGACTCCTTTGTTTGTAGGACAAAGGACCCACTACGAGTAGGAATTCAACTGTGAATTCTACATGCGTGTACATGATATACCCCTTATGAATGTGAACATGTGACTTTTTACAAGGAATATGCTATATAACTAATTGTAATATAATAATTTTGTTATTTTTTTTGTTTAAAGCTCTACATATCATTAATCAAAAGAGTTATTACAAAGGAGTGATTTCTACCTTATTGGTGTGTCCGTGGGGAAACCAGACCAGTAGGACAGATAAATAATAATGAGGTTTTACAAGCCTCACTTAACCAGTTTGTTGGTAAAAAAAATGGAGATTCACAAAATACATATGCCATATCGACTGGTGATTTACATGCATGTTTGTAGCTACAAAAATAAGAAAACAAATATTTAGAGACTTCATCTGCTAAAAGGAAGGAAGACATGCATAATGTTGAAATTATGATATATGATGAAACAATTACTTATTATAAAAACTTCTTTTTGCTGCAATATTAGTTAAGAAATTGTAGATAGAACATAAACCAAATGCACAATAGAAGATATCCAAGAACAAAATAAGACACAAAGAATTTAGGTCCAATGAACAGGGCAAAACCGATAAGGGGAAAACCCAACCAGATTATTCTTCTATTATGTATCAACTGTTCAACAAAGATACAAAGTACAATGAGAGATCACGAGAATGAGTATATTCACCCAAATTTGAACAATTTGTAGCATGAAGATCACTGGTACCAACAAAAGATGCAAACAATGAATCAACATTCCCTTCAGCTGAATCAATGCTGAAGCACTGAATCAACATTGGCTCCCCAATTTCTGCTCTTACTCACCAAGTCTCTCTCACAATGTTCTTCAATTCTATCCAACTCTCTCTTTCAAGTTTGAATTATTCTTTCACAATTCACAAGTAGTAGTAGGTGGGTGAGAAGACATGAGACACATATATAGGAGGAGCAACAAATTTTTGTAATAGAGGAGGAGCAATATGCATGCCTTGAGGAAGAGTAACATATGTCATTTAGGGGAGCGTAACTCATTCCATTAAGGAGAGAAACACCTGCCTTAGTAACTTATACCATTAAGGATAATTATGCATGCCTGAGTAACTTCTGCCATTAAGAGAGGTACGCATGCTTTAGTTAAGGAGAGTGTAACATGTGCATTAAAGAGAACGTAAGAGGAATATTTTATGAAATACCTTTAATGAGTGTAAGAGGAATATGCCATGTCTTTAATAAGTGTGTAAGAGAGAGTGTAATGTATCGTTAGAGAGAGAGAGAGAGTTACACAGTTCCATGTGAGTCATCAAAGAGAGAGGTGTGAAGTGATTGAGGTGATGAAGGTAAGGTGACTTATAATTTCTTTTAATAATAATATCATAGTATCATAAAGGATAATAATAATAATATTGATCATTAAGTCAAGGTTGAATTATTAGGCTTGATTAATGATAATTCATGAGGGATTCACTAACAAAGCAACACCATACCACATGCGTTCATATTAGGGCATAAAAAATGAGGAAAACTTAAAATAATATACTGACCATATAATTAGGGGAAAATGGATATATATATATATAAGGTATTGTTTATGCCATATATTGGCCAAGCAGAGGCCAAAAACAGGCGGGAGAAATAGAGGTTCAAGTGGTGTCAACATAGTTTGCAAACAGTGAAGGCGGAGAAGTAATGCAAAGGTATTAAGAGTAGGGGAATATTTCTTGAAGAGAAAAGCACTAGAATGATGGTCCTAGATGAAATCACTGGGTAAATTGGAAACATGGATCTGAATGTTGTTCACAAGAAGAACAAGATTCAAGTCTCCAATACCAAGAAACTGATCTTCTTCTATGCCAACCTTGCCATGGTATGTAACCCATCACCATCTATTAATGGCTTCCCTGGACTTTATTTTATTCACGCCCACTGATATTATGGCCTTTTTTTTTTTTTTTTGAAAAAGGTCGTGGAAGAAATCAATAAGCGAGTTGGAAATATGGATATGACTGATCTTCACATGAAGAACAAGATTCAAGTCTCCAACACCAAGAAGTCGCTCTTCTTCTATGTCAACCTCGCCAAGGTATGTAACCCACCACCCTCTATTAATGGCTTACGTGGATTTACTTTATTCATGCCCACTTATGTTATGGCCTTTGTGTTTTTTCCCTGTCTATTATCCAGTGAATATTTATTATGTATTATGCATCGATTACATTGTCTCAATTTTAGAATTGTGCTGGGAGTTATAAATGCAAGATTAATATACCAACATTTATCAATCCAGGTTGCGTAAGCTTCGAGGCACGACACAATAAATGTTGGAAGAAGACCTCATAAATTTGTGAATTTTTTTTTACCATCAATAAAGTTCTTGCTAACAATTGAAAGACCTCACTCGATAAATAAAACTTTCAAAGTAATAGAGCACACAAAGAACCTACTTTTAGCTCCTCTTCTTAGCTGAGAAACTTCTGCAGAAAGCATGCCTTAGTTATTCAACGAACAAGGGAATGTCGGGCTCATTCAAACCTTCAAGCTAACAATGTAGAAATTTCACCTGTAGAACAAACCGATATATGCAATGTCCTAAAGCATAATACTTGTTTTACTTCTACAAAACATTAAGTGGAAGCATAATCGAATTTATGAGCAACATCAAGTAGAAACATGCATAACTGATCAAGAGAAATAATCACACATAACACAAGATATATACAGGGGAAAGCACCAACATAAAACCCCAACCATGTATTATCAATCAAGTGGAAATCCTCTTCAAAATACAAAAAGAATCAGCTCAATAGCTATCATTCTCTCTCTGTACTCTGATGATCTTCAATTAGAAGATGAAAATCATGGACTATGTAGGCCTCAATAAATAGGCCACAAGTCCTCCAATCTCCTTTAATAGATCCTTCTCCATGCAAGGAATACTTATCAGAAATATCCAAGCATCTGATAGTACACTATCCCACATCTGATCTCAACTGGGTCTCTGACAGAACTGACATGCAACGATTATCCATGAGTGAATTCTTAGTTATCTAACATAATAGTTGTCACATGCATGCAAGCATTAACAAACTATATTTTATTATTTTAACAACCTGTTAAAATAATATCACTGGACTTGACTAGTTAGAACTAAATCAGCTGATTCTCTCATTATATAACTGATACTTATTCCCTCAATCAGTGGGACAACTCATGCGCATGCCCACAAAGACTTCAAATTCGAATTTCCTTAACTAATTAACTCAATTGAATTAATTAATTAATATTTTCAACTGCTGTTAAGACCAAAATTAATTTTACTTCCTATAGATAGACTAGGGATTGCAATAAATAGGAAAGGACCCAAAAATGTTATTTTTAGAACTTTATATTTGTAGCAGTTTCACCTCTCACCCAATGTGGCCAATAAATTCACTGGCCAAACTGTTATTTTTAGACATGCTATTTTTAGCACATTCTAAATTTAACATTTCTTGTTGCACATTTTTCAACACTCCCTCTTAACAAGAAAGGCTTTCTCTCGAACCCGAGCCTGTAACTATGAAATGTTCTACATGCAACACATCTACCCAGTCCACTTGCTCCAACAACACTTGGAACAAAAACACTCCCAACTGACCACTTTGTTGGGCTAGGAACATACTCTGATGCTAAAGCTCTACCTGCTGCTGAAAAGTGCTCCCTCTCTGACAACTATGCTACTGCAACATCTCCAAGCATCTCGCACCATTGCACACCTCTCTGTGCCACCTATCACTGTGCAAAACACTTGTGCCTCTCGCGTTACTGCAACCTACTAGCTATGCGTTGTCTTAGGATTCCCTGCACTGTCACTCTCTCTGCCACTCCATCCACATCTGTCTCTACCCAATCAATCAGTTCCTTCTACTCCCCATTGGGGCTCCTATAGCGAGGTCTCATCCAAGAGGTTGGGTACCTCAAGGATCCTGCCCCTCTTCCTTGGGACAATCAATCTACATCGCCCCACCTCCTACCTGGAGGTATGGCTGCATGCGATCCCTCTGCCCACCTGGCTCGAAGTTTTCCCCTACTGGAGGTCTATGCATGAGTAGATGTTTCTACTCGACCTTCTCTTAGCTTCCCTTGTTGTGGCTACTCCACAACCTCCTGAATATGCTACACCAATCGTGGCTCCTCCACAATTGTTTGAGACTTCTTCTGGCACTGCATGTTGAGAGGTAATTTACTCTCCCTCTCAACCACCAAGTATCTAACCTTTGCCTTGCTCCTCAAGGCTTTGCATGCATCTTGTACCTTAAGTGCGTACAGGTTCTTGGCTAGCACACCAATCTATTTCCACTTTCCTGCCGTCACGAAATTTTCTAGAAAAGGAGCTGATTTTAACTCAACGATATCTCCCTCATCCGAACTCCGATTTAGCTGATTTTTTTTTATTTTTATTTTTTATTTTGGGTATTTTTCCACAAGGAATCCAAATCTGCTATTTATTTCTGAAAATTTTGTACAGAAATTTTCAGATCTACTCTGCAAACTCTCGCCCCAAAACTCAAAACTTTGAAATCTCCTCTCAGTATATTATTCTTGCTTGATCACCTGTGCTCCAATACCATGTAGAGTTTTGTAGAATTTTTCTACAAATCAGCTAGCTCTGATACCATGTAGAACTTTTTGTACAAATCAGCTGGCTCCAATACCATGTAGAAATTTCCCACCTGTAGATCAACCCGGTAATGCAATGTACTAAAGCAAAACACTTGATCTACTTCTACAAACAATTTACCAGAAGCTTAATCAACCATGAGCAACATCAATAAGAACACATATAACTGATATGAAGAAATCAAACACACATAACACAAGATATATCCAGGGGAAAGCACCAGCATAAAACCCCAACTATGTATTATCAATCAAGTGGAAATCCTCTTCAACATACAAAAAGAATCAACTCAATAGCTATCATGCTCTCTCTGTACTCTAATGATCTTCATCAAAAGATGAAAATCATGGACTACCTAGGCCTCAATATATAGGCCACAAGGCCTCCAATATCCTATAATAGATCCTTCTCCATGCAAGGAATACTTACTAGAAATATCTAAGCATCTGATAGTACACTGTCCCACATCTGATTCTCAACTGGGTCTTCTGACAGAACTGGACATGCAACGATTTCCATGAGTGACTTCTTAGTTATCTAAAGATAATAGTTATGTTCACATGCATGCAAGCATTACACAAACTATATTTTTTATTTAACAAGCTTGTTAAATAATCTTAACTGGACTCTGACTGTTAGAGACTAAGTCAATTGATGTCTCTCATTGTAAACTCACTACTTATCCCTCAATCAGTTAGGAACAACTCAGTGTGATTGCTCACAAACTTCAAAATTCTAATTTCCTTAAACTAATTAACTCAATGAATTAATTAATTACTATTTCCAACTTACTGTTAAGACCAAGAATTATTTTACTCCTATTAGCATAGACTAGGGACTGCTATAAATAGGAAGGGACCCAGAAACGCTATTTTTAGAACTTTCTATTTTTAGCAGTTTCACCTCTCACCCAATGTGGCCAATAACCTCACTGGCCAAACTACTATTTTTAGCACATTCTAAATTTAACATTTTTTGTTGCACATTTTTCAACAAACAATCCACTCTGAAAATGAAAAAGGAAATATTGTCTTAATTTCTTCTCAAGGATTACTTGCTATGTTGAAAAGAAGAGAGCATTCAAAATCTTCAAGGTTCAAATTCTCTGCAATAAAACCAAGCAGAGGTACAGTTACTAAAGAAATCTAGATTGTATATGCATTACTTCTCAAAAGAAAAATATGTAAAGTTCAATTGTGATGAAGCACACCAAGGATTTCTCAGGACATCATTCATGATCTACATACAATCTTAACCAGAAGGTCTCAAAGAGTTAATCTGATATTTGTTCTTAACACTTCACCCTATCAATCCACGCAAAACAAAACAAGACATATCATTAATCCAACCTCTAGGCTTGAATATCACAAAATCATTAGAGAAATTTTGAGTTCTAAAATGAGACTACTAAGTAATATTATAAAATAATAGTGGAAATAAGAAAATAAGATTAGATTACATCATCAAATTTTAAAGGGAAAAAGAAAAAAACTACTTTTTCAACTCGTATTTTCAACTTATCTCCCTACGGTTTTACTCAAATTATGAGCGGGAGCACTCGTTGGATGCAAAATTTATTTCCTCATCCAAGGAGTACCCATGTTGCATACTTTCAATGGACCCTGCTACATGAAAAATTAGAGATACATGAAAAAACGTGAATGCAATCACATTTTTCATGTATTTCTCATTTTTCATGTAGTAGAGTCCATCGAAAGTATGCAACATAGTACTCCTTGGATTAGGAATTAAATTCTGCATCCAATGAGTGCTTCTGCTTGAAATTTGAGTAAAAACCATAGGGACATAAGTTGAAAATATGAGTTGAATTTTGTTTTTTTAATCTTTTTACTTTTTTACTCCAAAAATAGTGAATCGTCTTGGTTTACATCATCATTTTGAATGTTATTGGTTCTTATAAAGTTGATTTTGGTTGTACATTTTTGTTTTGAGACCCACTTTAGACCTCAAAATTTCTCCAATGGAAATCTCTTCCCATACTAATCTTGGCATCAAACAAAGTATTAAAATCATATGTAAAGGAAGATTTGATTACATAAGAGAGAGATTAAAATAAATATCATTCTCATAGAACCCAAGTTATTTCCATGTTAAAAAATCCATTTGTGGTAATGCATTCCAAAGAAATATAATCAATTTTATTGATCAAATACTACTTACGATATCACAACAACAGTTCGAGTTCTAGAAGTTTAGAAAATGCTTCATATGACATGTTAGATTGATAAAAAAACCCTTGAGAATTTGTCCACACAACTTATAACCATACTCAATCCTCATAGTTTCAGTATGCATACAAAGCATCAAAGTCTTATATGTCTAAAAGGTATTTCAGAGAAGAAAAACCAATTCCACATACGAGATTACAATAATGATTCAAGGTTTGCATGGAGGCTCCAAAAATACATATTGTATTATATCGAACCAGAACTATGGAGAGTATATCCATACTACTAATCTCCAAACTTATTCTTCACAATTTTAGTATACAAGACATTGAAATCTTATGTATCTAAAAGATGATCTCATTATATGGAAAATAAGGTAAGAGTAAATACCAATTCAAGCCAATCACAAAGTAGGGTTTGCTCAAAGACTTAATGCGTTAAATATCAATGCACATCGATACATTCCAAGGAGGTAACCATGCAAATATACTAATTAATCATATCCAAAAACGGAATTAACACAGCAAGCTTTATAATGAACAAGAGATGTAAAATTAAATCACAGAACTTTGCTAAAATCAAATCACAATCACAGACTATGCATCTATCCAAACATAACAAAGGAAATCCTAAGACATAAAGGACAACAGGCTCGTTGGTGGGCCCAAACCACCCAACTCGTTTCCTTTACAAAAATTGAATCACAATTTAATCAAATACATCAAATATAAATTTAGTGCCAAATTGTATTATTAACTTCTGAAGTCAATTACATGAGCATATAATAGTGCAAAACTTGATCCCAGTGGTCCCCTCTTAGGATCATCCCATTGAAACACAAAATCTCCCCTTTAGCTTCCTTCTCTTGCTTATTGTTCCCCCTTACATTACAAGGTCTTCAAATTTGTAACAACAATGCCTCCTAATTTTCTGGATCAGAGATTAAACATCAGATACATTTTTAGAGTTTTAATCTGATCTGAATCCATACAAATCAAAGGCATTCTTGACTTAGAAATGAATTGTTAATGATCTTACAATGAACAACTAACTAGCATGATCGTTTCTATTTGTGCATAGGAAGATCTATTGTTCATAGAAGAAATTTGACCTAATATTTGACCATGAGTCGCATGCTTGTTCAAAGAACCTTGGCATGGTTAGAGAAACACCATACCATCTCTAGCCTTCACTTTATAAAACCCATATGCTTAATTCTTCTCACGACAGCTAGATATATGATAATCATGGAGGTGGGAACATGAATTGCACTGCATGAACATGAACTATCCTGCTGGAACATGAATTGTACACTTGTCACAAGAATGGCTTCCACATAGACATCATTAGTGAAATTTCCACATAAATTCTCTTAAATCATTAAAGAAAAAGAAACTCATCAAATAATAACATATTACCTCATTATGCCAATACAATAGCTCGAAAATATGCAAAAGGATGGTAGTAACTACAAAAGCTAGGTGAAGACGTAAGAAATTTTAGGCAAAAAGATGTGAAAAATCTAGACAAAATGGAGGCTCGACATACCCCCACATTGATCTCCTCACATGTCCTCATGCAAGTAAAACCTTAAGACATAGACCAAAATTTTCAAAAATGTGAGGTTGTGGCCCTCTACTAGAGCCACACTCCATTGACAAAAATATTCAAATTCCTTACTCCCTTATTTCTATATTCTTTAACTTTCCTTTTCAATATCCTATTGTGAACAACATATTGTTTATCTCGTTTGTGCCATTCGCTAACCTTCTTTTGTAGCTTCTTATTCTTCCCAACCAACCTATCATTCTTATACTGCAATTTATCACTATATTCCTTCAACCTTTCATTCTCCTCCTGCATATGTCTCTCAAGGGAAAGGAATTCTTATATTTCTCCCTTCAATCTCTTGATTGTCCTGACTTTCTTATTTAATACAGAGTGATCAGTGGGATCTTTTAACTTTTGTTGATTAGTGGAGTAAGCATCAATAGTTTTTGCTACGGGGGGATCAAATGGAAAATTAAATCCTATATTTACTTTTGACTCTAGGAGTTTTGAGCATATTCACTTCAAGGCTTATAAATTGATTTGTTTTAGCCGCAGGGTTTTTAACTTGGTCTTTTGTAGGGATGTTAATTTGGTTTGCATCTACTGTAGGATTTTTTATTTGATTCATAAACCTTGCGATGAATTTTTCAAACTCACGAAATATTCTCTTCTTATCAGAGCTATCTGGAGTGTCTACCATTACTTCCCCTTCCTCATGCCCTTGGTCTAATTCAACAACTCTTTGAGGTCCTAAGGTTTTCTGAGCAATAGAACGAAGTCGACCTGCTTTTCCCATACTACATGTAATTCTTTGGTGTGGGGCAGGAGTTTAGGCTTTGAATGGTTAGGCTATAGGGGTCTCTCCACCCAATTTTTTTTTCCTTGACTTCCTAGGGTGCGAGGAAAAGACAACATCTAATTTAACATCTTCTACCTCTTGTATTATTTGATTAGGTTGGGCATTTGGTTCCTTGGAAACTGCCATCAACTCATTTTGTTGTAGAAAACCATCCCAGTTATCATTTCTCCCAATTCATCCACAATTAGCAATTTAATACGTCCATTATGGTAAAGGTTGGCCTGAGGGTTTTTGACAACTTTACAGACCCTTGAGACATCTTTTGTAAAATTATTTATAGAAAATAAGGAACATTAATCCTCTGATCTCGAGTAAAATGAAATAACAACCCAATGTGATACATAAAATTTATCTCATACCTACCCTCACATGTCAAACATTTTTGAAGAATAAATAGCAAGTTGCACCATTTGTCCTTAACCCAAGAACGAGGTACTCCTTTTGCCCAATTAACCTCTTGGTGCCATGTTTTGAGAAATTGCATAGTTAGTTGTTTATCTATGCCTTTATTTTTGAACCATTTAATCCCTTCCAAGGGTAAGCTAGTTTCTTGAGCGATAATTTTCTCATTCGCATTTATGACTAGATCTCCAATTCGAGCTACTTTGTTGTCAAACCCTTGTGAAAACTGTAGAGAAACTTCATCATTTGACCCTTGAAACTTGCCAAAAAAATCATGCCACCCTTCTGCAACCAACCTCTGTTTACAAGAATTATATTCAGGAATTCTCTCTAGTTCCTCCATGGACGATGGCTCATGGAAATCATATTTTAATTTTTCCCTGACTCTTAAAACAACTCAACACTCAAACATGGGTACACAATGGTAAGCAGAGGTAAACTTCAACAATTAGTTCAAATAACCTATGGAATAAAATGGTCGCAAATGGGCTTAATAATCCACATTTGACCTCCCTCCATCGCATAATTACCTCAGTCACCAAAAAGAATAAGTGTTGAATAATGAACCAATGGAGATAGTGCATAGGGATCATCATACAATTATCACAGAGAATGGTAGTAGTATGAGGTGATTAATAGCATCATAATATCAATAATCCCAATGGGTAGTGACAGTCTCAAATGATGATCCAAGGATGTAAAGATAATGATTACAAGATCAGGGCATTAATCATAGTTTTAATAAGTCCTCACACAAACAGTTGACAACACCATTATGGGAAATATTT
>APFE031257765.1:0-15988 GCA_000404065.3 Pinus taeda
ACACCTGCACCAAATAGTTTGAGGTCTAATTGGGATTTCTTACCGGGGAGATCTCCTGACATGTTGGTGGGTCCAACGTCGTCAATAAGTTACTATGGATATCAATAGATATGTTGGATATAGGTCATCTAGAGTCTGAAATTTATTGCTCATATTTTCTATTCTAGATGTATCATGTTTCTGCTCATGTGTTTTAGATGGATGAGATATGAGAATGATGATATTTTTTGTTGATGACATTTTTATGCATGTTGCTGATATGTATTTGAATGGATGAGTTATGATGGTATATATGTTTTTTCTCATATATGGAAGTATACATTTTGTTGCTCAATGTTGATTTATTTTTCCTTATTGATGATATGTTTCTTACCTATGATGAGTATAAGTATTTGTTTTTTCCTATGATTCTTTCAGTATGATAGATTTTGTTGCTTGGTTTTGCTCTCATTGGGAGAGAGAATGTGATGATGTGGATGTATTTGTTGTTTCCTCTACAATATATTTCCATGTTTCTGCTATTAGGTGAATATATTGTTGATACACATGTGGAACACGGTGGTGGTTGCTATTGTTCTTCATGATCTTATTGCAGGATCTTCATTGGTCAGATGATGATGGCCAAGATGTTGAGTGGCCATGCACTAGCATATGATTTGGATAACATTTATATGTTGCTTATACACATTGAGAGAGTATTTTATTGCACATGGAGGTCTTACATTTTGATGGATATGCCATGTATTGCATTGTATTGTTGCTATCATATGGAGCATAATCAATGCTCGTTGTTGTTGTGTATTGATGTTAATCATGTTTTGGGAATTTATAGATGAGAGAACATTTATGTCTAGATGTAAAAGCCATGTATTATTATTGTTTCGTATTTTGGGCACATTTCTCATGGAGAGGCCCATGGTGTCGAGCATGTCTTGTCATTTATTATGTATGGGTCAGTGGAGACCAAGTCATGTATTAGCTTGCTTATCTTTGATGTAGCTCAAAATTATTGGGTGCATGATGTAAATGTGGGTCCATAGAGTCATGTTTGGTGATAGGTGTAGAGGAGTTATATGTCGGTCCTATGTACTTGTCACAACTATGTACTTGCTCCATGTAGCATTTTTGTATTTCACTTCATTGTATATCATGTCCAAAGTTAGTTAGAATCATGGTCCATGTGTAGTCTCTTTTACTTGGAAAGGAAGCTCATTACAACAAGTAGAAAGTATGATTGCAACTCCATTCCATGTTTAGGGGGAGCATGTTCAGTATTTAGAGTTTTAATGGCTTTGGCTAATGGTGTTGGCAGTTAGTTTCCTTGTTCTACATTATTATCTTGCAAAGAATACTTCCACAGGTTGCATCAGTATAGTGTTGAGTATTACAGGGGGAGCACTTCTCTAACCTGGCACATTATTGGCATTGTTCTTTAGTATTTGTATGGCCCTTTGTCATTGATGTTAAAGGGGGAGATATTTTGGATTGTTGAGTCAACCTCACATGTTGTATTGAGGTTGACATTAATGCGAAAGGGGAGTTTGTTGGCATTGTAGTGTTGGCATTGATGTCAACAAGCTCTAAGTGTTGTTAGTCATATGCATGTGTGATGAGTGCTTGGTGATGGTGATTGATTGATGGTCTTATTAGTTGGAATTGATTTCAACATACCTATGACTATACCTAGTGGAGATGATGTTGTGGTTGTTGAGGAGATGGATTCCAGACATGTTGAGTTGGTAGGAGATGTTGCTTGTAGGAGGATTGTATTGTTGCTATGGGTGTTGAGAATTGGAATTATTTTATGGGTGTTGATGTTAGGTTGTTGAGTGGATATGTTGATACTGCAGGTGGTTGGAGTGTTGCTTTAGATGTTGCATATTTCTTTACATGTCTTGGAGACATTGAATTTTCTACTACATGTGTGAGATGTGGTTTCTTGTGTTGGAGGTGCTTCTACCAGTGTTGGAAGTGGTTGTATTCCATGATGATGTTACTATAGGAGTCATTGATCTTGCTACAAATGTTAGAGGTGTTGCTACAGATGTCGGAGGTGTTTAGAGATGTTGTGGTTGCTTCTTGAGGAGATGGAGGTGTTGATCTTAGTGCTAAAGTTATCAAAATAGGTCTATCATGTCACTGACTTGTTCTTGTCCTATTTCATCAGTTGCAAACCTATTGTAGATGCTTGGAGCAGTGTTCAAGAGCCGAGGATGATAATCCAATAGGTGGTAGAAATTCTGGATTGTAGGATGGATGATTTCAGCAAGCCTAAGCCCCAATTGAATGCTTGCTAAGTCAAGGGAGTGGTTGGAGAGCTCCGATCACATGGAGACAGGCCCAAGGGAGCAATTATAGCTCCAGTCACATGCAAGACAATGTTATGGGAGCGACTATGGATTTTCAAAAGAATTGACCCACATTCCTCACGTCATTCAGCTAATTTTTGTGTTTTGGAGACTTCCTTGATAGAAACTTTTCGGTTATGATCGAAAAATTTTGTGGGACCTCCAAAAGCTAAATAAAGTTGAAAAGATAAAAACGACTAGTGGAGTTAGTGGGTAATTGATTCAATGAGTTGAATCTAAATCTATTATAGAAATTGAATAGATTTGTGAAGCCCAACAGTTCACACTAATTATTGATTTGAGCACTTGAGTTCATCTACATATTGTAACTTGAGCGATTTCAAATAGTTGTTGTAGGTATGAAATGTGAGTACTCGCATAGAGAAAAGGTGGTGTTATAGCTCAATGAATGCATTATATTGGGACTTAAACCAAAAAAACTTTTCTTTCACTCCACCCTTGTAACTTGACTCAAAGGCCAAGTGATATGAGACAACCCCAACACAAACCTTCTAAATAAATTGGCAAGGCCAAAAATGTTACGAAGCTATGTTAGAGATGTCAAAGCTGGCTTATCCCAAATGACTTGGATCTTAGCCTAATCCACATGCATGCCTTGATGTGTCCCAGATATTGGGCCTAGTTCGTGCCAAAGGAGAATTTCTCCATGTTAGCACATATTTTGCATTGTCATGGGGTTTGAAGGACCATTGAATATGTTGCAATTACTCTACCCAACTCTTGTTGAAGATGAAGATGAGGATGACATCCAGATACACAACCAAAAACAAGTTGGTGAAAGGTTGCAATATTTCATCCATCAATCTCATTGAAGTCATAAGGGAAATTTTCTCAACCCAAAAGGCATCACCAACCACTCAAAAAGGTCCTCCTTAGATATGAAGGTGGTCTTCCATACATTTGTGGGTAATATTGGAACTTGGTGATAGAGAAACTTCAAATCAATTTTGTTGAAGTACTTGGACCCCTTGAGCTAGTCAATAAATTCATTAATTCATGGGATTGGATACTTGTTCTTGACAATGATTTTATTCAATGCTCGATAATCAATGCAGAGTCTCCAAGTCTCATCCTTCTTTTGTATGAGTAAAATTAGGCTCCCGCAAGGTGATGAACTTAGTAGAACGTGCCATTTTTGTACAATTCCTAGATCTATTGCTTGATTTCCTCATTTTCTATAAGAGAGTGGTGGTATATTGGCCCATTAGGGAGGGGTGCTCTGGGATTCATATCGATCTAATGCTTGGCCTAAAAGTGCAAAGGTACTCTTGTGAGTGAGGAGAAGATATCCCTATACTCGGAAGATATGCAGAGGAACCTTTCAAAAGACCATGGATGTGGTGAAAATCTTCCCCTTACTTTGAGAGTGAATCAAAAAGAAAAAAAAAATGCCTAGTATAGGAGAAGATCTTATTGCATTACTTAGTAGAGATCAAAGAATGGCAATAGGTAGAGATACCTCTCATATCCTATATAGTTTTCTACCCAAAGTAATAATAATAGTGTCAGGTCCAGACTCATACACAACACGATTCTTACACAAGTCTAGTTGGCTTAATAAATCATCACAAACTTCAAGAGGATAAACATCACAAAGTACCTCATCCATGAAGGGCTTGATGCTACAGTGAAGGTGGAATTGTTGGCTTATGTGAAGATCTCGTCCTTGGTGGAGCCACCTGATGGTGTATGATTGTGGGTGTGGTGTGATCTGTAGGCCCAACTACTTAATGGCCTTTATTGAGATGAGGTTCGTTTGGCTCCCATTTTTGACAATGAACTACAATGGAGAACCCTTCACCCACATTTGTGAGTCGAAGAGACGCTCCCCCTCCTCTGGATCTTCAAGCTCAATATTCTTGACCTTGGTGGAGGAAATAGTAGCTCTAGGTTCTGCATTTATAATCTACTTCCCCTTTTCATTCCTCTTGTCGGATTCTAGCACAGAGTCAAAACATGCATTTGGCTCTAAAGCTTTTATCTCGACAACTAGTAAATGCTTAGTGCGACACTCATTTATGTTATGGGTGGGACCCTTATAGAACTCACGCCACTTTCATGTATCCTTATTTGTCTTCATGGAGTTACCTTTTACTTATGGCTTCGATGGGTTTTCCTCAATCACTCCACCTTGGATTTGTCCTTTATTTGTGGTTTGGAGATTCCTTTTCCTTTCTTCAAATTCACAGATCCAAAGTCTCACTTCTTCTGTTTAAATTTATGCTCAATATTGAAAGCATATCGGTACGTTGCGCCATGTGAGGATATGTCAAGAACTCCATTCCAGCATGATGTATTTTTGTAGGAAGCCACAATACGTGAATACCAGATGCCACTTATAATCCTTGGTACCCAAATGGTGGGTAGGATATGAAAAATATCCATGAATTATAACATGTCAAGGTCCCTTTTCTATCATAGTGTGGTCCATTTTATGTTCTTATCTTCATAGCACCTGACAAGGTAATATTGTTCTTTGATGGCATCTCGAAAAGAATCCCAATAGGGTGCTACTAAAATTAGTGAGGATTCCTCCTTGACCCTCTGCTCACAGTAAGTTTCTGACCAGTCCTTTAGATGGGGGGCGACTTTGAGGACTACACAAGTAATATTTCCCCTATCAAAAAAATTATGGACTAACAAATATCCTTCCAGCAGATTTAACCATCTATCTAGAGAATCTGCATTTGTTTGACCTTCAAATATAGGAATTTCAAATTTAACTTGTACCTTAAAGGGGACAACACCTCCAAAATAATTGTTTGATGAAGATGCTTTACCTGTTAATACAAGTTGAAGGATATGGAAGAAATTATCCATCATATTTTTCATTTGTCACTCGAGGGACTCTTTGAGCAACAATTTGAAAGGATTTACTACTCCCTCATATTTCTTTTCTTTCACCATGGGAGTTTGTCGGGTTCAACAACGCTAGTCTTGCAAGGGTTCAACCACTTCAAGTCCCAACTCCATATACCCTAACCTTGTTAGAGACATTCACAGAAAAACAAAGAAATGGAATATCGCTCAGATACCACTGATCCATATGTATGAAGGAATGAAATGAAATACAAATTTAAAAAACACACAAAGATATAGTAAAACAAAAATTTTAATAAAGAGCAACTGCTGGAAAAAATTTACATGCGTAAAGGAAACAAACTAACCCAGGAAATGGTAGCTTATCTCTAAGAAGAGATGTGATGGCTACATTCCTTTTGAACTATGTTATAATGAGCCCGAGAGGCCTTCTTATGGTCAAGAAACATCAAAAAACCTAACCCTAGGAGATGAAGTACCAAATTCTTGTGGGCCTCGTTAAGGTTAGTTGGAACGTCAACTTCTTGGCCTCATAACATTGACATATGATCTCCATTTGGCACGCACGATACCTCATTGGAAATATCTATCCGAGTACAAAAAATGTAGGTTATATGCCTCAAATTTTATCATTTTCCCAAAAAACACCATTTAGGACCTCAAAATAGCTATGAAAATCTAGGACCCAAAAAACTATCGAAAATAGAAAACTGTCGAAATAGGAAACTATGCTCGAAATTAGGAAACAGAAAGGAAAAAGTGTTGGGGGTCCAAGTGGAATAGGAAAGTGGACACCAATATCCACCTATATCACCTAAGTATATTGGTAGGTTGTTATGGAGGACATCTCTAGAAAATAAGGCCAATGTTGTAGTGTGAAAGAAATAATTGTAAGAAGGCTTACTACAAGGTTTTTTCTGCTAGAAATTTCCTTCTTTAGAATCTTCCTAGGATGTCAATGGAACATATAAATAAGTGGAAACAAAGTAGTAATATGTCTTGTGATGTGTATTATAATTGAAGCAATCAATTGGATGTTTCCTCCTTAAAGAGGCAACTGAACATTGCTTTCATCAACAAAGGTATAAAATTTTGAGGTAGTATGGTTCTTATTTAGCTATCGTGATTGTAATATGTAATTTCTATATAAAGTATAGGTAAAATATATTTTTCTTTGCATCTTTCAATTTACTAATAAACAACACCACAAGTGGAATCGAAGCACATGCAAGACCATATTTTAGAGCAATTTGTTTCAAGCTAGTAACATGTTTCGATGTTTCAAATATCTGTAGAAATTCTCATTATAGATTAACCTGATTATGTAATATAACTAAGGCAAAATACTTAATATAATTCTACAATCAAACTTGCGGAAGTTGAATCAATTTGACCAAGATCAAGAAAAACACATATAACAGAGAAGGAGAATCAATACACATGAAACACAGAATAATACTCTAGGGAAATCCTCAGCTTAAAACCCCCTATCTGTATTATCATACAAGTGGAAATATCTCAGGATTACACACACCTTTAGCTCTCACAGCTATCCAACTCTCAGTACAATCCCTCACACTGCTCATAGATAGAATAGACTGCTCATATGCCTTCTCCTCTACCCTCCAAGCCTCCTATTTCCTTGCGTTGTTTTCCTTGGGTGTTCCAGCTGTAACCTTGTGTGACACTGATCTCACACACTACTCCAACACACTGTAAAACTATGCAAATCTCAAGGAATGAATTCCTTCTGTATGCAAGAGATTTTCTTAGGAAAATTCTTACAAATGCTAGTATATTGTCCCTGCCTTTAATCTCAACTGGGCCTTTGTCTGAATTGACATGCATGAGTTTTTTATGAGAGAATATTCAATTATCTGGAGTACACTAGTTTCATGCATGCATGCATTAACTGACTGAACTCACAATTAGTTCCTCAAACTATTTGGAACTAATTTAACTGGACTTAACTTAGTTAACTGAGCTAACTAATTAAAACTCATCCTTATCTCCTTAATTAAGGGATAACTTCTTCAATTTAAGGGATAGCTTCCTTAATTTAAAGGATAACTATTGCATGACTTCACAAAGACTTCTAGCTTGAATTTCTCCAACTAATTAACTCAAGATGAATTAATTAATTCTTTTTCAAGCAGCTGGTGAGACTAAATTCAAATTTTAATTCTCAATTTTAATTCAAGGACAAATTAAAATTGGAATATTCTTGTTGCCACATTTCAACCATATTTTTCCGAATCCAAAGCATAATGTTAGTTAGATAATCGATGTTTCAAACCTTCAACTGTAGTTCATCTCCAAGATAATACGAAATGTGGAAAATTGATCAAACCAAGGTAGATAATAAATATGGATGATTTGGTGGAAAAAAGGTTGATAATAAAAAACCCTAAAAATAAATAAATAAATAATTTATATATAAAATTTATATAATATTATTAATGAAATTAATAAATACTATATAATTATGAATATTAATATTGATCAATTTTTTATTCATTAATGAAATGTTATTTGATGGTAATTAATAATAACGTTTGATGGACATGTTTGAAATAATAGTACAATGTTAGTAATAGCAATAAATCATGTATTTATTACATGTTAATGATTAATACATTATTGGCAATTAATGATAATGGTATTGTTAACACCCAGGTTGTTCCCTATGACTCCCAAGGGAATACAGCCGGGGTAACCACTAACCAATCTTTGGATTATAGATCCTAGCCTATCTATAATCAGAGAGGGCTCTCTCTTTAAGTTTCAGATATGCTTTGTGAGGTTTTTAGGCTAGTTAAGAGTTCAGCTTCCTGTTTGAGACTTTCGTTGGTGAAATTTTGTTATAAGAAGGGCATGAAAGTGCAAAAGATGCTAGTCCATTGGGTATATGGAGTAGAAAAGTGAAATAGTTCTGCTGCCTGTGATGGAGAAAGTTTTTCTGCAAGGCTATATGGCTATTGTTAATATAATTTCCGATTTAGTGAGTGAAACAATGAGATATGGAGTTACCAACAGTGTGATATCAACTCGAACAACAATATCTACTTAGCAGCATAATGAATTACCAAATAGTGACCGTGAGACATTCAAAGCTTATTGGAGCAGTTAAGAATTCCAATTTAAACAGCTGAAACTTAAGAAAAACATTTATAGTGAAGATAGATTGAGATCAGGGTGCCTCCATGGACAAATCCTAAGGTATTCTTTTTCTTTCTTTCCTAGATTTAGAGCAAAATGTGAGAGGGATGAGTTAAAACAAATAACAGAAAAATTAACAGAGATAGAGAAACACTTATTATATCAAGCCATAGCACTAGAATCCTGTAGCATTCAATGGTTCCAATCACAACATGCACCAGTAAGACTCAGTTCCTGTAAACTCCAAGCTTTATTTATAACATCCTTCTAAAGTTACAGCCGAGTTCTTAGTCCTTCATAAGAGAAATAACAGAAACCAATAACACACCAACCCCTTGGAAGTGTATGTGAGGGGGAATATATACAATAGGTTTTACAAAATATCTGACTACTGAGTCATTTGATACATTAACCGTGCTCACCAACTTTATAAATATCAGATAAGAAAGTTATTGCTACTATAAATGTAAAATAAATGGTTTTCAATGCTGTCAGGCCTCTTCTTGACCTTTGGAGGAGGCTGAGTCGGTTGAGCGTTCTTCTTTAATGCTGAATGATGTGTCTTTATATTCTGTCTCGCTGTATCTTTTCTTGGCCCTGCTACCTGTAGCTGTCATTGTTACTTTTGGTGGCTAAATCTTCATGTTGAGGTGGCTCATTCCACCTTTCGGTCATAGTATGTGTATCACACTTTCTGAATGTGATGACTTATACATTTTGATGACAAAATTTAGATGAAGCTTCTTGTTTATAATAATAATTGGATCATGTTGGCCCACCAATCCTGCGTAGGCAATTGATGCCTCAAAATTGCATCCATGGTCTCATCTGCCTCTGTGTATTTGTAGAAATTTGGAGGCGTTTCAAACAGATGGCTAAGCTCATTCATAATAAAAAACAGATTCTCTATTCTGTCATAGAGACTTTGCCCAAATGCTGGCCCTGTTTCCTGTGAGCTGCTTGATCCTTGGTTGATCTGAATGGTGGAAAATGTATTCACCCTCTTTTCATAAACTTCATGTGATAGAAGTTTTCCTGCACTGTTGAGCAAGTTGGGGAGACCTCTGCCCTGTAATGCAGCAAATTTGTCCATGAACCTGTTTACCTCTGTTTGCATATCTTGGTTCCTTCTGTCCAATGTCTGTACCAGGCTTTTCAGTGTGAGGACCCTCTTAACTAGCTGGATAGTCTCCGTCCTACTGGAGATCCCAATTGCTGCTAGCTGAGGGCCTGTCCTGTTATTGAGCACATTGATCAATCTATTGGCTACCTCAGGCATACTGCCTAGAGATGCCCTTGCTCTATGCACTTCCCTTTGTGCTTTACCTATGAGCTCCATTTTCTCATGAATGGTTTCAATGTATTGCCATTGGTCCGTTATTGATTGGCCAATGTGGGTCCACAAAACTCTTCTGATTTCACAGCCACCACTTTGTCAAGGGTGAGCTCCTTCTCCAGCTCTTTTATCCTTTCCTTGAGAGTTTTTATTTCTCTCCCTTTCTCAGCCACATTCTTCTTTGATTTATCATATTTCTCATTTAGCTTGGCCAACTCATCCTTGGCCCCATTCAATTCTGTCATCTGGGCTTCTAGGGCCTGGACCTCATTCAACATTTTCTGCATGTCCAGGCTCGGAGCCTGCTCTGTAGACGGTGTTGCTGCTGATGTAGATGGTGTTGTTGCTGATGTAGATGGTGCTGCTGCAGCTTCTGTGTGAGGAGGAGTGATTTTTGAAGGCTCCTCAAGGTTAATAACCTCCGGAGGGGGCTGAGAAGTCTGGCCTCCCTCTTTCTGTTGTAGTGCTGCCTGTAGTGCAGCCTCAGTGTCTTCCAGCCTCCCTTCTGTCTGCACTAGTTGCTTGTGCAGTGCTACTAGCAATGTAGCTATTTCTTGTTCTTGCTTCTGCTGAGCAACCTCATCTGTTTGGGGGTGAATGGTTGCTGGGAGCTTTACTTTCTTTCTTAGGGCTTCCAGGTCTACAACCCTTATCTTCAGCAGTGATTGTATGGATTTGGGACCCTTGGGGTCATGCCCCAGCTCTATAATTATATCTTCCAAAGACTTGATCCTATTGTCTTTGGCCAAGGAGGATGCTTTCTCAAACTCTAGTTGGGCAGCTGTATTATTTAGGTTGTTCTCCAGCCTTTTTGCCAACATTGTCTTGTCTGCCAACGTTGCATAGACCATTTCACCCGTTTGCTTATGGAGTTCTATTTGGTCCATAGGGTGAATGTATTTTGCAAGAACCTCCAGGTTGGTTCTTATGTAATCTGCAGCTGACTGTGGCTGCACCGTGGTGGGCCTGAAATGACTCATGGTCATTTTTCCTTCTGAAATGTCATAGGCTGCCATGAGCCTCTACTGATTTGTGGGGGCCATCTTTAGCAACTGATTGTAGATTTGGAGCCTGAGTGGCTCATTTCTTCTCTTGATATCAGTAAACTATTGCTTGATGCTCACCTTTGCTTTTCTTTGATGGCTTGAGGAGTTGACCTCTCCTCCAAGATTTCTCTCTTGTTCCTGCTGAAAGGAACTAGCAGATACCTCCATGCTTGGTGGGCCCATTATCACCGATTGTCCCATAAGCATTTCTTCTTCAGAGAGGGGATTTAATCTCTGCCTTTTCTCCCCTTGATTTGTGGACGTTGTAAGGGGAGTCTCCTGCTCTCTGTCCCTCTTCTTTCCTTTTTCCACCTTTTGTGGAGTCTGGAGCACTGAGGTCTCCACCATCTTCTCTTGCCCAGAAGGCATGTTCTGTTGAGCTTGTTGCTCAGTAGGTGCTGGGGCCTCAGCCATTTGTTCTTGCTGCATAGGCTGCCCCTCTTCTTGAGGCTCTTCTTGCTATTCTTGTTGTTGTTCTTGCTACTATTCAACCTCCTTTTCTATCTGTTGCTTTGTTTGTTGCTCTGTTGTAGGAGGTGACCATTCCTGCTCCACCTACTTGCCCTTGCCTTTATTTGTTTCTTGTTGGGCAACTTCGGCTACTTGCTACTGGGCTGTGGAAGATGAGGCAGCTGCTCCAATTTGCCTCTGACAGGAGGAAGAAACCCGACCACAATGTTCCAAGTCAGCCTCTTTCTCAATATTGCTAGTTTCTCTTCTTAGCATTTCTTCTTTGCTAATTGGCTCTTCTAATGTGCCTTCTTCCTAGCTTAGGGCATTGGCATACTTCTCAACATGAGGGATTTTCACATGGACATAGCCACCCAATTTATACTTTATCCTCCTAAGGGAAATGAAGTGATTAGGGTCATAAGGCACCCACTTGAAGCTGGTCTGAAGTCTGAGGGTCTCTAGAATCCAATTAGCTTCCTTCCACCCTTCTTCCTTCTTATTGTACAAAAAGGGACCCAGTTGATTTCTTACTTTTAGCTGCACCTTCTTGTTTTTAGCTTGGAAATGGACAAAGTTTGCATTTCCAAATTGCCTGAAGTACTCTAGGGCAAAGAGTCTCATAGGGACATATTTTGGCAGCCTATAGGGACTCAGCTCACAGCCATATACTCTGATTATTGTATGGTGTTGGTAGAAGTACCAATCACCAATGTTGTATGCCTTAGAGAGTTGAAGGATTCTCTGCATTTCATCTGTCAATCTTGGGGGAGGGGCACCCAACAACAAGGTCATAGTTAGATGAATGAATAGATCAATAAATTCACAGTGGGTGTAGGGTGAGTAAGGCAGAAGATGGCAAACTAAAGTCCAAAACACAACTGACCTTGGGTGTCCCTGGGCATCTAGCTTCTTTAGAGGAACAGGTAAGCCATCAGGCTGATAGAATAAGAATAAATGATATATATACCTGGTGTATTTAAACACCTTTTCCCTCTCCAAATTCATTAATTTCTCATGAATCTTATTGGCAATAAAAGTAGCAAAGTCATAATGTACAGCAGCAGGCATCCCTGGGGATAAAATGGACAACATTGCTATGATGGTTTCATCTACATCCTCATATGTCCCATAACCCAGGATGTAACTGATCAAATTTACCATCATTTTTCCAGCTCATTAAGATATGGATATGCTATGGGAAGGGGAGCGGTCATAGATTGATACTCAGGCTGAATAAACAATTGGTTAACCCTGGAAATCTGATCCCTGGACAGGTTGCCCCCTTTTGTTATCAAGTCCTGGAGGGAGAGAGGAGTTAGGGGCTTTGTAGTATGGAAGTGTAGCATTTCATTGATGGCCTCAGGGGTGATATGGAACAATACAGAGCCTGAGGGGCTGAGGACGGCTCTGTGATAGGGGTCATAGCTGGACATGCATTGCTTTATCAAGTCTGGGAGGACATTGACTTGAGGGAGGTTGTAAATGGGTATGTGGGAATCCCAAATTCCTAAGGTGTCAGCCCCACTGAGATGTTGGGCCTTCAATTCATTCATTAGGTGAATATTAAACTTGGCTGTCATGGGCATGGAGTCTAACATCTGGTAATCTTTATCACCTAGGGCTTTCCACTCTAGCTCTCTGTGTGGGGCATTCAGAGGTTGAATATTTAGGACTATTGGTGTCTCCATGGCTAAGAAGTGGTTATGAGTAGGTGCTGAACTGGTTTTAGCGGGCAGGAGACCACAGAGGGTTAATTTTGCAGAGGTAAAGTCAATTATAAGGGTAAATGAGGTGTGATAAAGTTGTTGAATACTTAACAAGAGTAATTTGATAGATTGCAGGAGGAGGCAACTCAGTCCACGAATGCGCGGACAGAGTGGGAATTTGGGGAAGGGTGGATATATATGGGTTCAACAGGTGAAATTAGACCCTACAACTGCGCGGAATGCTAGTTTTTCCGGGAATTTAATGGTAAAAACAGGTTTGTTTTACTCTTGTGAATTCAGTTTTGGAGAAACATGGACGTAACTTAGCTCTGAAAGGATGCTCTGGGTAAATACCTGGTGAATTGCCGGTAATGGTGACAAGTACAAGTGGGTTGTAGGTGGCAGCATTCTTCAGGTCGATTTCAGCAGGTTGGTGGCAGTGGACGTAATTCTCATGCAGAGGAAAGCAATAGTTTCTTTCAGTGAAAAAATGAGAAAAACGCGAAAAAACAACTAAATATGGACTTTTGGCTTATTGGCGCACTTTTTGGATGACGTCATCAAGTGGGGTCAGGGTTGGGTGACGTCAGCATGACGTCATCGGGTGACGTGGAAATCTGTGAGTGGTCCACGGGGATTGCATAGGTGGCAGACACGCAGGAGCGCTGGCGGTCGGGGGAGCTGACAGGGCGCCAAACGGACGTGACGTGGGCGGGCCGTGGCGATGGCATGGGCAGGCAGTTTAGCGGAGTGGTAAGCAGGTTTTCTCGGACCGCCCTCTATACGGTCGCGGTATTGTTAGAGGGCGCTCCGAGAGACTCTAGGGGGCGACGCGTGGCGGAGGCCTGACGTCACCCTCTGATAGTTTCTCGGAAGGTAACTTTCGGGCGCTGATGCCCGTCCGATATGATCTGGGCCGTCGGATGGGAGGGCCCAGATCCGACGGTCGACGGAACAATAAGGTGCGCGGGCAATATTTGACTGCGGGGAGAATAAAATATTATTTTCTTTTGAAATTCGTGCCTAGTGGAAACTTTGGAAAAGTGGGTTTTCCGGGTTGTTTCAGCATTTGCAGGTTAAATGGGTTTTTGCAAAGGTTTATTAACAAAGTGGGTTTAAGGCTATTAACCCGAGCAAATCTCGGATTAATCCCTAGGATTAATTCTTTGGCGCTCTGTGGGTTGCACTCAAATGTTTTTTAGCGCATGAAGACCTTTAGAGACATACATAGAGCTATAATGCTCGGGGAAGGGGATACATAGATTTTTGGGTTCTTTCCAAGTTTTACATAGTAATAGGGGAATAGGGGGTATAGGGAGTTAGATAGTAATAAGTTAGTAGTTAATATGAATGAAAGAGGTGGATGGGGGGGAATACTAAGCTTTTATGAAATCAACTTAGTTTTTAGGAAGTAGATCAAAATGAAAAGAATGTTTGCACAAGAAATGTGCTTTTCAAAGAAACTCAGAACCAACAAAAGACATTGACTTTCTTTGTGTACATGGGTGGCAGAGGGATGTTAGTCATGAATGGGATAGGGGGTGATTTGGAAGTTAGACATGCTCCATTAGGCTTCTGCAAGACTGCTGCAAATAGGTCATTTGTACTGGCCCCATGTTTTCACCCTTGTTTTAGGCCAGTGAAATGCCATGAACCAAACTTTCTGCAAACCCCTCTACCTACCCACTCTATTGCCTAGCATTTTTTGTTACTTCCAAGGAGGGTGCACTTAGATTTGCAAACCCTTTTGTGCCTTTTCTTTTCTCTTTGGCTTTCTTTTGATTTTCTATCTAAGGCTACCCTTATTGCTTCCAAGGCCCCAGATTAAACAGTTGGGAACCTTTCTTTCTCTACCTATCTACTACCTGCCAAGATTGAGCTGTTTGGACGGGTTTCTTTCTCTAATCTACTACAAAAATTGAAACATGGCATGACCCAGCTTAGGCTATTGGATCACCCATCCAGAAGTAAGGCAGCATCAACCAAAACAAGCATACATTTTCCACAAGAATATGAGATCTTTGCATCACCAAAGCAGATCATATTGGCACTTCCCTTGTCAATCATGAAAAATGAAACCTATTGGAATAGGTATCTAACAGTGGCTCCACTTGGGGATGGTTTTTCTTTGAAAGACCAAGGACAACAGGTCAAAATGCCTTGGCCATTGACTACTGCTATCAAAGCTTGAAACCTTTCTTCTTTGTACTTCAAAACTGGAGGTTGTCACCTCTGTGGCACTTCTGGAATGTCAGGCTATTGGCTGCTTATTTACAGTAACCTTTTGAGCTGAACTATTTGTATGCTGAAATAAAATATATACAACTGATTATGTACAGGATAAAAGACCCTACTATGCGTATGGAAAATAGTCAAAATAATGCTTCAACATCCTGCCATTGACAGGACCTTCATTTAAGTCAATCTCATCCAGATTTTTTAGGAAGTAGGTGTTGTTTCCTTGGATTGCTTGGATAAAAAATGGTCCTCTCCAAAGAGAATCAAATTTCCCATGTTTTCCTTTATCTTCCCTTCTTGAATCCCACTTGAGGACTTTGTCACCTACGCTGAAATCTTCAGCTTTAATCTTTCTATCAAAAGCCTTGTTTAACTTTTCTTGGAGAATTTGTACTCTGTTATACACTTGGTCTCTGGTTTGCTGTAAACATATTATCTGATTGACCCTTCTTTACATGTCATTTGGCTCAGCTTGACTTTCTTGAAGTAGTTTCATAACAGGAACCCCTAGTGATGAGGGAAATTTGGCTTCTAATCCATAGACTAACTCATATGGGCTGACACCAATGGATCTCTTGGTTGTTAGTCTATCTGCCGATAAGGCATTCACAAGTTTCTTATGCCAATTCTTCTTATTCTTTTCCAACACCTTCTTGATGATGTTTATCAGACTTTTATTTGATGATTCAGCTAGGCCATTTCCTTGAGGGTAGTATGCGGTGGAATGACCCAAGGTGATATGAAATTTGTGGCAGAAATTCACCATTTTCTTGGATCTGAAAGAAGTAGCGTTGTCTGTTATTATCTTGTTGGGACAACCAAATCTAGACAATATGTTGTTCTCCAAAAACTGAATGATTA
>APFE031257766.1:67735-99168 GCA_000404065.3 Pinus taeda
TGTTTATATATTTTATTTATCATTATTAATCATTTCTAAATACTTCAATTATTTTTAATATATAGCTAATTTCCAAAATATTTAAAAAATTAATAAAAACCAATAAAAATGTAGATTGGAATCTTCCCAGTGGTAAATTACAACATAATTATAACCTCACAATAAAATATGATTAGTCATCAAGAACCTCACAATGAGATATCATTAGTCATCAATATAGGTCCCATTCGTGAGACACTCATGATGGAGGAATTTGTTGCATATGAGGAAGTAATAAGGTGATGAAAAAGATTGTTGCATGGGAGGGAGGAATAAGATTGAATACTTATATAGGAAAACTTATAATAAAAATATAATGATCATTACGGAAATTCTTTGTGTAAAGGAGAGGAAATTGACAGAGATTGATTTTTTTTAGATTTTAAACAAAGGAGTCGTCTCTTGAAGTGGAGGCGGAGGAATGGTTGGGACATTTAAAAGTAACGGGAAACTTTGCACAAAAAAATTGACATAAATTGAGTTTAGATTTTTATATCAATAAACATGGCACAAATTAACGGCTAAACCAGCAATCATTTACATTAACTCGTTCTCTGCCAAAAATTAGGAGGAAGTTTTTTGGCCCACCATGGAGTCTCCATGAGAATTGAATAATAAAGTCGTTGAGTATTAGCCAACTGTACTTCATAGCTACGCCATAGAGTATGTGTTAGAAGTAATCAGAAATAGTTCCAACTATTCAGAACCAATATTCAACAGTGATTTTAATGCTGGTTTTAGAAATTGTTGACAAAGGGGCAAACTTTTTCAGGAAGCCACCGCCCAAATTGATATTTAGAAGTTTTTTCAGCTTGTATATATCCCTGTTAATCGATGAACAAGGAACCAGAAATAATTCCAACTACCCAGAACCAATATTCAATAGTGATTTTAATGCTGGTTCTAGAAATTGTTGACAAAAGGGCAAACTTCTTCAGGAAGCTTCCCCATTGTCAATAATTTCTAGAACTTCATTAAATACATCCGCTGAATTCTAGATCAATCCAGCCCTTCAGACTTTCGCTGACTTCTCCATAGAACGCTAAGTTCTGCATTTAATTCTGGCAGTTGGATTTATCAATGTTTTCCAACAGTATTCGCAGAAAAAAGGGTTGGAAGTAACATAATTCCATGCCGTCTAACTACCATGGCCACCTCCAGCATTCATCGGTGAAATGAATTTCCTGGCCGACCATTGACTCCTGGTAAGAGAAGGATAGAATAATAAATTTGAGTTCGAATTCGAAACTTCACATCATCGCAACTACATACATACGTTATTTGCAGGAAAAAGCTTTTGTAGGACAAGAATTCCACACGCTCTTAGAGCTATCGATGTGGGTCAAATCAACAAACAGAAATGACCGCATCCGGAGATGTGGATTTCAAAAGTAATTTCCTAGAAATGAGTCGAGAAACCGAAATGACCGCATTTTTGAGTAATATAGTTATTTTATTTTAATTTTAATTTTTTTTTTCAGTATTTTAGTTTGTTTAGAAGATAGAGCGTTAATAATTTGAAGGATGAAAAATGATGTTGTGTAATTATTTTAAGTTTTGGAATTTTTGGTTAGAATTCACCAAATTATTTTTGGTAATTTTGTGATTTTTTGTTTGTTTAAAATGTGTATTTTAATATATAAATCGACTCAGCACCCTTAAAAAACCCTATGGCAATCACAATTCAGCTAAATCATTTTTGGTAATTTTATGACTTTTTGTTGTTTAAAATATGTTTTTTAATACATAAATCTACCAAGCACCCTGAAAACCCTAGGGCAATCAGAATTCAAGTAGATTATTTTTGGTAATTTTGTGATTTTTTGTTGTTTAAAATTTGTTTTTTAGTACATAAATCGACTCACCACCCCAGCTAAATCATTTTTGGTAATTTTGTGATTTTTTGTTGTTTAAAATGTGTTTTTTAATACATAAATCAACTTAGCACCTTGAAAACCTTAGGGCAATGTGATTTCAACTAAATCATTTTTGGTGATTTTATGTTTTTTTGTTGTTTAAAATGTTTTTTTTAATACATAAATGGACTCAGGATCTCAAAACCCTAGAGCAATAAATACACAACTCAAACTTGGGATTTCAATAAATTTATGTCATATTTTTAGGCAAATTTGAGCAGAAAATAGTCTAGAACAATTAGACCACCACATGAAAAATTATGAAATAAAAATTTTCAATGCAAAGTGAGAATGTAACAATGTTAAATGATGGAAAATATGAAAGAGGGTCTAACTAGAGAAAATATTGTCTTGAGAAACCCATACACGACTAAATTCAAGCATATCAAACCATATTCCTCCAACCAATACATTGAAAAGTTAATGTGCTCTATCCGTTCCTTTATCATTTCAGTTTCTATGGATTTTTCTTGTTTTCTTACATAAAGGAGTTAAAGACTAACCATGATTTGAGATAAGTTGCAGGATAAACAAAAATCATAGAGAGAAGGTTGCAAGGACAATATTGAAAACTAAAGGAATAAAAAAGTTTACAACAATTTCTACCAAATTTTCAGAATGTGCAGATGTTGCTCCACACCTCTAAATTTTAACAATTGTCAAAGGAGATATGCACAATATTACATGAAGTTGTGCAAGATAGGATTAGAAATCACCAGTGATTGGGACAATGGAATGTTATCCCCTCCACCTAGTTTCAAATCCCATGGGGGGACATCTTTAGCTCGTCATGATAAGGCTCAAGGAGTAGTCTTTGTTGCAAACAATGATAATACTGAGAAGGGGCGTGAATTAGTATTAACGCTAATTTTAACTATTTAAGCCTATTTACTTTTCTTATTCAAGCTTGGCACCCATCCATATAATCAACAACAATATGTAATATGGCAGCAACATGAAATCAACATACAAGCATATACACCATGCGCATCGTACACATGAGACATAAGGTTTTAAGTGGAAACCCTTTTGGGGAAAAATCACTGAAGCTTCTTGTTGTTATTGATATAAATAAGAGCACCTACTCTATTACATCAATCTTTTTTGTGAACACCCACTCACAGGAAGCACCAACCCTCTTTGATTGTTTGCTAGCACCGACTAGCAGGAAGCACCAACTCCCTTTTTTTGTAAACACCTGTCCATCTTACTAGAAGCACCATGTGAGGCACTGACCTCATGTATTTTTTGCAAGCACCAACTTGCAGTTCTTTGGATTTTTGCAAGCCAACTTGTAGGAGGCACCAACCCACACTCAAATAGGAACTGTATGTTCTCTATAATTAGCAACCACTCTACCTAATCTCATCTTTCTTCTTTGTTCACTATGCAACACCTTGTTGATCTACTTAGTCACCATTCACTCATCATCGTCCATGCATCTTTTTGTTCTCTGCTCTTCATCAGCATGCACTCATATCTCGACTTCTTGCTCTCCATAGCACAGTCTTAACTCTCGGCCTTCTTTCTCTACACAGGCACCTTCGACCTTTCTCGCAGCATAGGCACTTTCGGCCTTTCTTACATAGCACAAGTGACTTCAGCCTTGCTCACACAACATAGACAACTACAACCTTATTCACAACAATGTACAAGAAACTTTCATCCTTACACATAGCATTGCAACTCTCGGGGTCTCTTACCTCTGCATAGGCACTCTCAATGTTTCTCTGCAGAACTGGCTCTCTCTCAGCCTTACACAACATTGCACTCACTCAGAGCTTTTCCACTAATCTCACTTGTAACTATGATTCTTTCCCCTCATTGTTCATTTGAGATCCTGGGTTTTGTTCCTCTGCTTCCCCCCAATCAATGTTGTCACTCTGTCCTACTTTCACACTGCACGAGTGTACCTCGACATGGCTATTCCATTATGTTGTTTCATCTACCTTGGTCTTTGTCATTGCATTAACCACAAGAATGGGAAATTGACAGTTTCTCCATACTGAGAATGAATTCTCAGTCCACCTACACACACCAACCAAGCACGATCCTCTCTATGTGGAACTCTCATGTAATTGAGGCTCTCCATGCTTGATTCATGGTTTCACACGGCTTGGTTGTCCTTCAGCATGGATTCTCAATTGTACTCAGGCATGGCCTTCCTTGCCATTGTTGCATCTCCTATTTGTTTGTTGTCATAGTGCAGAAACAGAGATCAACCTTGCAGTCCTTGATCACATGAATGCATGGAGTTCCATGTTGAGAAATTAATTATCATATGACCTACACACTTCTTCATGAGTCCCATACTTCCATTTAACTCACTAAAGACGTGCATCGGAGCATAGTGATGGCTTATATCTTCTCAAGGAGGACCCAACACTCTTTCCTGAAGATCGTGGTCCTTGCTCCCTTGACCCAGCGATCTTTGACAGTCACCATTACTCCTGAGACCAACTCCTCTACTCCCGCATTCAACTTCGTAGCTACTGACGCATGTGCTCTTCAAACCCCTGTACTTCCTTATAGGAGAAATTCCATCTCATAATCTTCACAAGGTGAAGTATTTTAATCTTTTGATTGTTGACCTCTGATATGATGAGCTCCTTCTGCTTAGCCCTTCCTACATTTCTCACCGTAGGATCGAGGTTCGTGACATGTCGTGTAGCCTTGAGGTGCTAGAGTGTTTTTTATCATGTCGACGATATTTTTCCTTTGTTAAATTCTTAACACTCTTGATCCTTTAAATTATTCTTGACCATGCACTAGCCAAATATCGGAGCCCCTCTAATTGGATGTTTCAAATCAGGGATTTAACTTTATAGTTGCAATATTCCCACTTTTGATATAGCCCATAGCTCTTGGTGTTCGGCCCCAGCTCCGCGCCTTTAGTTCTTTGAGTCTTTGTGACCATGGTGCCAACCCAAATCGGAAGCCCTCTATATCGGAGCTTTTCAACACTTGATATATTATATAGTTTTGACATCTTCAATCCTCCGATCATCGACTTCCGATATGATGTCATCATTGCCACGTGATGACTCCTTAGAGGTGACATGTGTCACCCTATTATGGCCCATTATACCATCCAATATCGTTGAATATGCCTGCCACATTTCATGTCGTAATGCCACGTCATGTTGATGTCAGCTACCATTGTGCCTCATCAGAGCCAATCATATCTTGTCTTTTGTCCTGCTAGAGGAGAGAGAGGAGGACCCATAAACCTTAGTTTTACACCGAAATCCTTGGTTAATTCTCTTTTGGAATTCCTTAGTGCTTTTAAAGGCTTATCAACACTTATTGATATCGTAAATATTTAAAGGTTCTTCACTTGACGAAGTTCCGATTTTGCGATCTCTAATATGTCGATGTTCCAATACACCAATCTTTGGGATTTCGATATCCTCCAACTCCGATATAGCTTACTTCAACGTATCACACCTCTATTATTTGATATCTTCGATATGTTGACCTCCAACATTCCAATGCGCCAATACATTGACCTCCTATCATCAATGCACAGATATGTTGACCTCTGATCATCGATGCGTCGATATGCTGGCCTTCGATCGTCGATGCACCGATATGCTGAGCTCTGATCACTGATGCATTGATATGTTGATCTACGATCTTCCAATATCTGATATGTCAAGACGTCGATGTGTCGATCTTCGATATCCTAGACCTCCAATATTCCAATTTTCTTTAGGACTTCAAGTCCCTGATCATCGACAAGCCATAACTTTTGATCTAGAAGTCTAGTTTTGGACTTCTGCATATCGTTGGAAATCTCTTCCAGAGAAATTTCCAATGGAGAAGGTCTGATGTAAGTTTTGAGCCCATATTCTACCTATAAGGTGGCTCCAAACTCTCTGTCATTATTCTTCTCCTTGACTCTCCAGACAGCTGAACTCACAACCACCAAGGTGATCCTCTACATGAAGCCTGTAGCTACCATGGACTTCCATCTGGTCCATCACTGTAATCATCATTTGATGGATTCTCCAAAAGTTATGCTATTTTGATGATTTTCTTCATGAAACATGCAACTATCATGAGATTCCTCTTGGGCCATCTGTTATCCGGGAATAGTGTCCACTCAAATGCTACTATTCCCACTAAGATGGGTGGCTATCTTAGAAACAAACAATCAAAGTCTACTGTTGTTTCCTTTTATGAAAATAGACGAGAGGAGAACCAAGAAGACCAACCTGAGTCTTGCATTTGATTTCCTCTCCTTCTTGATAAAGCTTCGTCACTTCTTCTTTCTCTGGCTAGCTTCAAAAGAACCTGTGGAATCACAGCAACATACTACTATCCAAGAAAGAAAGAAGATGTTCCTGTGAATAAGCCAGCATAAAAGCAGTTTTAGAGCAGACAACTCCGCGAAATTATTTGTACCAGTTCCTAGGCCCACAGAAGCCTTAAGGAACCTGTTTTGGTTTATGTGAATTACCAGCCCGACTCCTGCTCTGTTGTTCTAGGATGCCCCATCGAAATATGCCCATGGTATGCCTTCCTTAATTTGTTCCTCAATAGCTTGTCTGGGCACATTCTCTATATCAGCCTCAGGGATATTGGTATATATAGAAGTACATTGAATTGCAATAGCCTCAAAAGGGGTGTGCTTATCCAAAAAAATGCTCCTGTTTCTAGCTATCCAGATGCCCCATGCTATGATGAGGGGTAAATTCCACAAGTTCCCTTCTGGATAGAGATGCCACCATTTTTTCCAAACATTTGAGAATAATTCCCCTTCCCAGACTACATTCTTTTGGATGAGATTCCCAACCTCCAACCACACCCTTTTAACAACTGGACAATCTATAAATAGATGCCTTATTGTTTCGTAATCGTTTTTGCATAGCGAGCATCTCCCCGGTCCTGACTTATATTTGGCTTGTAGGATGTCCCATTTTGGAACCTTTTTCTTGAGAATGCACCAGAAGAAAAGTCTAGCTTTTGTAGGGCTTTTTAGCTTCCACAGGTGTTTGGCCCACCAATCTGGGTTCCCCCATCCTTTCTTTGACATAAGGAATTTGTATCCAAATTTTGGGGAGTAGGACCCAGATTCTACATGAGCCCACACCAGTTGATCCAGTTTGTCTCTCAATCTCACATTTGACCTGGAGAGCTCTTGAGTAAAAACCTTCCATTCATCCCACCAGCGGGGCAACAGATCCAATTCCTCCCCTGATAGCCACGCTTGTCCCCAAATAGTGGAGTGACCTTGTTTCTCGATCTGATTGAGGAAATAAAATCCTTTGGATTCGAGATGCCTAATAAGGTCCAGGGATAAAGCAAAATTTTCATTGCAACCTACCCAGGGATCTTTCCCTATTCGGAGGTTCTCCCCGTTCCTAACCTGCCAAGACAAACCTTGCTCAATGATCTTGAAAGCGTCTATGGTAGCCTTCCAAACAACATAAACATTCCCTTTTTTCTTAATTGGGTTTCTTATCCAATCTTCTAATGGGACAGGGTCAATGTATTTCCTTTTCACCACCATCGTCCACAGGTTTCCCATCTTAATTATCCTCCATCCTAATTTTGCTGCCAATGAAGGCCCAAAAGCTGTGAGATCTTTTACTCCCCATCCTCCCCATTCCTTTGGCCTTGCCACCTTCTCCCATGCTACCTAAGGTAGGACCGATTCCTCCTTTGATCCTGCCCAAAGAAATCTGCTGCATATCCTTCTTATTTTCTCCAGAATGCCTTTCGAAACCCATGTTAAGGCTGCCCAATAAACCAGTATTGCTATAAGGACATATTTGATAAGGGTCAACCTTTCGGCTCTAGAAAGCCACTTGAAACTCCAATGAGTAATTTTGTCTTCTATTTTTGCTATTATCTAGTTCCAGTCCTGTTTCTGATAGGCATTCGGTTTCAACCAGAACCCCAGATATTTGAATGGATCATTGAGTTTATGAACTTCAAAGGGTAAAACTATTGAAATTTGGGTTATCTCCTGCCTATTAAAACCTTCCAGGATCAACTGAGATGTCCTTTGGTTCACTTGCATTCCTGTGGCTTTCATGAAAAGATCTAAAATCCTCTTGAGTTCCTTTATTTCATTTATGTTCCCATTAATGAAGAGTAAAATGTCATCTACAAAAAGTAGATGAGAAATAAGCATATTTATCACCATTTCCAAACCTCTTATAGCTCCATCCCTTTTTGCCTTCTGTACTAATTGACTTAGACCTTCAGCAACTAGAAGAAAGAGCAGGGGCGAAAGAGGCATCCCTATCTCAATCCTCTTTTCCCTTTGAAGAAAGAGGAAGCTGCTCCATTTATCAAAACCACGAAACTAACACTTGTAATGCATCCCATGATCCAGTTGATAAATTCGACTTTGAAACCCAGATGAGTTAATAACATATGGATATAGATCCAACTTATTCTATCATAAGCTTTTGATAAATCTATTTTAATGACTGCCTCTTTCCTCTTCTTCTGTTTGACACTATGAATTATTTCCTGAGCAACCTCGATGGCCTCATGGATCTGTCTGCCATCCAAAAACCCAAACTGTTCATTTGATATGCATCTCAACAAAATGGGCTTCATTTGGACTACTATCACTTTTGCAATGATTTTATAAATGCAGTTATATAGTGAGATTGGCCTGAAGTCTTCAAAGGAGCTCGGATCTTCTTTTTTTGGGATTAGTGCTATGAAAGTTGAGTTGAAAGGGGGGTAGATAGCACCTTTCCTCCTGGATTCTTCGACCACCTCTGTCAATTCATGTCCTATTTTATCAAAGAAGTGTTGTAATAGTTCAATTGTCCACCCATCCGGGCCCGGACTCTTGTCCTTTGCCATTGATTTAATAATGATCTTGACCTCCTCCTTTGTGACTTCTCCCATCAGCTCCTCTGCTTCTTCCTCCTCCACATAGTGAGGAAAGCATTGGGTTGTTCCAATAACCTCTGCCAGTGTGACTTCCCCTTGTTCTGTGAAAAGCTTTTGAAAGTGGCTTCTCCCCATGTGAGACAGAGTTTCAAAAGCATTTGCTTCTCTACCTTCTTCATCCTTTAGCTTCTAGATTGTGTTTGAGTTCTTCCTTCCAGCTCTACTTTTCAACCTCCACTCCTCCTCTCTTGCTAGAAGTATTTTACTTCATTGACCTTCCAACAACAGAATTCTATCCTTTTTCTCCTGAGTTTCATAGACATCTGATTCAGGAATTTCCAGTTCTTGGAGCTCTAGACCAATTTTATTTATATCTTCATTCTGCTTTTGTTTCCTAGCCTTCGACCACTCCACTATTGCTTTTTTCAATCTCTTGAGATTTTCCATGAACAAGAAGCCCTTTTCTTCAGTGTCATTTATTCTTGGAGATCTCTAAGTTTCTCTAAAAATCTTATTGAAAGAGTCCTCCTGCAGCCATGGGGAGTTGAATTTAAAAGGGGTTGCCGACTTTTTTGGAGGCTTGGATAGCTCGAGGAGAATTGGAAGGTGATCTGAATTTCCGCCCTCTCCTACCCATTGGCAGAAGGCAAGGATCCTCGATGCTACCTCTTCACAAAGGAGGAACCGATCCAATCTTTTTGCAATTTTGGATTCCTGGTTCTTCAATTCCTCCATGTGGGCCTTAGTTTCAACAGGTTGATATCCATCAAATTATGAGTGTTAAGCAAATTTAGGAAAAAATCAGATAATGAGTCTTCTCTGGCTGATGGGCCCCATGTTTCAGCAGTTCCAATAGAGAAATTGAGGTCTTCACCTACCACCAGGTTTGGATTCCTAATCACCGATTTGGAAAGTAATGAATTCTAGAATGAAGCTCTCCCTTGACATGGACCATAGATATTGACTATCATTAGGGGTACACCTAGTTCTGAGGATAGGACTTCCGTTCCCATTGCATGCTCCATCCCCCAAAGATTCCTCAATTTTAATCTTCCTTCCCTGATGCCCATGGCTATGCCTCCCGAGTGTCATATGGAATCCAGAGCCTGAAAATTCCATCCTGGGACAAGGGATGTTAGAACATTCGATACTTCTTCACCCTTGCCTAAATTTTCTTGCAACAGAAGGACATTAGGGTTGTATCGATGGACTATTCCTTTGAGAGCCAATTTTTTAGGTTTACTGGCTAAACCCCTACAGTTCCAGGAGAGAAAGATCATTTTACAACCTACACATAGGGTTTCACTGCTCTAAGAACCCCAGAAATTGACATTTGTTTCCCGTCGGCCATATCCATCTTAGCTCTCACCTGAGCTTTTGACAGATCAGATTTCCTACCTCTCGTTTTCCGCTTGTTACTCAGGGACAAATCCATACCTAAACCCCCTATAGGCTCCAAAGGAGGTGGTTTTTTGTCATGAGAACGGAGGTTATAATATTTTGAACCTGGGAGGGGACCTCTCCTTTCTCCCTCCACCTCAACCGGAACCCCCTCATAGTTTAGATCTAATTTGGGATGGATGTTATGATGCTATCCGCATGTGTATATTCAAGACTAGATATTGGACAATTGCTAACATGAGATTTGTTTGTCATCGTTATGTTGAATGTAATTAAATTTATTTAATTATTTGTATTTTATAAATAAAATTTTATGATTTTTTGTGTTATAGTTTTTTTGAAATTATGTAGTTGATTTTTTTAATTCTCAACATTTAATTATAAGTATTTAGATTATTTTTTGAGAAGATATCTTCTCAAATGTTTTATTCCTTTATGTATCTTTACACCTTTTGAAACGATTACTATTTAATAAAATTTTGTTTAAAAAAATCCAAATTTAAATATAAACTTTATTAAAAAAAACATCTCATTTAAAATAAATTGAATTAATATGGAATTAAATAAAACTTTAAAATTAAACCATTTCAAACAAAATTGACTACAAAATAAAAGCTATCACAAATTTAGCACTTTTATTAAAACATATGTAAATGTCGTAAGCACTTTTATTAAGGAATAAGTAGTCCTTACTTGACTTTGATTCGTTTGACGTCCTTACAATATGAATGTCTTTGTCTCATATAAATATTAATATTAAAATTAAAAGGAGGCTCTACAATATCGTTGAAAAGTCGTACCCGGGATATTGTTGAAAAGTTCATATGATATGATGGATACCCTTCCTCCCTTGTGCATAGAAATTGCATGGTCCATGCTTACTCGGACGGATATTTATATTGATGGATACCGTCTTCCCTAGTCGATATAGATTGTATGGCTGAGCACGATTAATATTTGGTATTATGATGGATACCCTTCCTGATATAGATTGTATGGCTGAGCACAATTAATATTTGGTATTATGATGGATACCCTTCCTGCCTTGTGGATAGAAATTGCATGGTCCACGCTTACTAATTGCTTCTAATTGCATGGTTGAGGCTTAATAATTTTTTATTAAGAATTGCGCTAATAATACGTATCACAAATTTAAGGAATAAGTAGTCTTTACTTGACTTTGCTTCGTTTGACGTCCTTACAATATGAAGGTCTGTATCACATAAATATTAATATTAAAATTAAAAGGAGGCTCTACAATATCGTTGAAAAGTCCTACCCGTGATATTGTTGAAAAGTTCATATGATATGATGGATACCCTTCCTCCCTTGTGGATAGAAATTGCATGGTCCATGTTTACTCGGACGGATATTTATATTGATGGATACCGTCTTCCCTACTCGATATAGATTGTATGGCCGAGCACGATTTAATACGTATCACAAATTTAATACTTTTATTAAAACATATGTAAATGTCGTAAGCACTTTTATGAAGGAATAAGTAGTCTTTACTTGACTTTGATTCGTTTGACGTCCTTACAATATGAATGTCTTTGTCTCACATAAATATTAATATTAAAATTAAAAGGAGGCTCTACAATATCGGACGGATATTTATAGTGATGGATACCGTCTTCCCTACTCGATATACCCTTTCTGCCTTGTGGATAGAAATTGCATGGTCCAGGCTTACTAATTGCATGATCGAGGCTTAATAATTTTGAAAAATTATGTAGTATTTTTGTGTGGAGAGGTGTAAAACCTTGTGGATAGAAATTGCATGGTCGAAGCTTAATTGAATGGATATTTTACTTCTACTTACATTTGCATTGAGGGATACTTTCTTCCCTACTCGATATAGATGGTATGAATTGTATGGCTGAGCTTGATGGAATAGGTAGATGTGTAGATATAAATGTTTAATATTCAATATTTATATATTGGTTTAGTTAACTGTGTATGGTGAAGATATAGTGCAAATATTTGAATGTTGGTTCAATTAATAATAAAAAGTTAAAAGTAATAAAAATAATAAAATTTAATTTGTTATATTGTAATTTTGTTTTCCAAGGCATCTTAGCCCTTCAAACTCAAGTTAGAAATTATGTTCTGGGAAAAATTGTATAAATAATTATAAGTTACATTGGTCAGATACAAATGGTTGATAGAAAAATCATCCTATACTCTTGCTATGCTTTGGAAATAACTAATAAATTGAGATGTGAAGTGGATAAGTAAATTGTTTGCTCAAGCATAACAACTTGAAAATTTTTGGTGTGCAGTAATTACTTGTAAGTCTACACATTTACAATTTTACTCCTATATAAGTGCAAGAAAACATAAATAATGGTGAGAAGTAACTCATGTAAGTACATTTTTTATATCTTATTCCTATTCATTTTTATGCAAAGACTTGCTTAAATTAATGGTAGATATGTTATTTACTTGATTCTACTTGATTACAAGTTATTTTCAAGTATTTAATTTTTGGATGGTTTTCCTTCAAAACTTAATAATAAAAGCTCATTGCACAAATATCTAAAAATCATGCATAAATATTGCAACCATATCCATAAATTATGGCATAGAATAGGTAAGGTAGTTATCCACATGGTATTATTTTTTTTAATAATATTGAAGAATAAATATTTATTTTTCAAAGTTAAACATTATAATTTGCATTGGTCAATGCTAAAGATCAACACACAAATGGATTGTTAGAGTCTTGCTTTGGTAGAGAGTAATAATGATAACACAACAACATTTAAATTTAATTAATAAGGCATAAATATGTAATACTTACAATAAACTTACAATATAACAAGTTTCTTAGCCATGGATATCCACCCCCACTTTACCATGGAGAGGGAGATAGTGATACAGTTGGAGGGTAGAGAGAGAGAGACAGGAGGGGGAGAGGCAGAGGGAGGTGGGAGAGAAAGGGAGAGAGAGGAAGGAAGAGAGAGAGAGAGGACTTGAGAGAGATAAGGAGAAAGGGAGGGAGTGAGTAGAGAAAGATGAGAGAGAGAGAGACTGAGGGAGAGATGGATCCAACCTACATATGGTATGTGTGTATATAACAACCAACCTAGATCCATCTTAACCCAAGACCTATCAATCACCAACAGGGATCAAATCTCTTTTCACTTTAAAAGAGATTTGTATCTGAAGAACTTCGATCCCTAGGCACTTAATAGATACGAAGTTAAGATAAATCTAAAATGGTTTTACATTAAACTATTTTTTAGGTATATAATATAAATAATAATGATTTAAATATATATATTATAAATATAAATAAAATTATATGTATTTTATATTACTTTTATAAATTTTAACAATCAAATTTTATAAATTTTAGCAATCAAATTACTTTAAAAAAAATCGTATCATAGTGTTTGAAGTGTCATATACTTATTATGTCATAGTTTGAATAATTAAGGCACTTATGATACATTTTATAATTATATTATAGTTTGAATGATTAGAATATATTTTCAATGGGTTTTCTTATTGTTGATACCTAATCACGGGGATTGGGTGAGCAGTTGTAAATAGTGTAAATAATAAATAATGGAAAAGGAAGAGCCATCAAGAGATGAAACCCAAGAGTCACTCCATCATGTATATAACTATGAGAAATCTAAGTGAATAAACATATTTCATTTGGGGATTTACCTCCTGGCCTGACATGGTATCAGGGCCAGCGCCATTTTTGGCTTCCCTCTCTACTTTGTAACTCCCATTCTGCCTATTCTGCCCATTATGCCTATGTTTTCATCCTTTGCATATTGACATCTCTGTCAAATCCCTGCGAAATTTCATGCATTATTGAATGCACTGGTGTGTTAAACGTTGGGTTTCATGAATTACTGAGGAAACTTGGTGCGGTGAGCATGGACTGTGCATTTCCTGGAGGCATGCAGCAGAAGCATGGTGTTGTGGACGAAATTGATAGCGTTGAGGTTTGGTATATGTCGATTTTTTTTGTATGGCAAATGAATGTTAACATTGAATGATTGCGGTAGAATATCAACACCAGCATAGAACTCCAGTTACATTGAATGCTGCAAGGAGGTGTGATTTCTGGTTCTAAATCTGCTGTGGAAACGTTGCAAGGAGTTGTGATTTCCTTCCAGTCTGCCTGCCCCCAAACGGAGCCTCAAACTCTACACAGTCCAGGTTAATACATCATACCTCGGTTCATATAATCATACCTCCCCATACCACCATACTCGAGTTTATTCCATACTCATTCCCACCGATTTTTAATATTGTGTTTAATATATTATTGTGTGGCTCCCACCGCCTCCCTCATATAAGCCCCTCCCCATATAATACCTCTGCTATATTTATATTAGATTTGTAATTTTTTTACAAAACTACTGCAGAAGTGTTATTTCTTACAACATATTGGTAGCACAAGCATATATTTTTTTACAATACACAAATTTTAAAATGCATTCATTGATATCTATTATGGGAGTGTTTCTAACTGACAAGGAGAACTATACAGAATGGCCACGGAAAATTAAACACACTCTCATTTTTAATGTGTTGTGGAAAGGGGTGTGTGTTGGAGAAGGAGACAAAGAACCAGAACAACCTACCTCAGACAAGGAATTCGCCATTTGGGAAAATAAGAACAGAAGGGCTTATGCCTTGATTGCAACATCAGTAAATGAAGAGGTGAGTCACCATATTTCGCCATTTTCAAATTCTTTTGAAGCCTTACAAAAATTGAAGGAACTCTATGACTCACACTCTGCACTTGAAGTTGTTCAACTCATGATTAAATTGTTCATCCTTGAATTACAAAATGATGATCCTCTTGCTCTTGCATCAGAAGTAAAATCTATTATGCATGATATAAAAGTCACTAATGTTGAACTAGACATTCCTCTTATAGATTTTGTCAAGGCATTTTATACCACTTACTCAAATTATCTTGAGTCATTGCAAGAAAATGGAAACCTCAAAGTAATTGCCTTTGATTCCCTTGTGAATAAATTTGCTGAGAGAGAAAGCTTTTTGGAAGAAGACAGCTCCTCAGTCTTCTGAAGAGGTTGTGTGTCTTGTACATAGAGAGAAGAATCTTGTTCAATATTCTTCCAAAGGAAGAGGTGGTCGAAGAGGAAGAGGAAGAAGAAATTTCAGAGGTGGGGGGGCAGACACTCTCAAGGAGAAAAGTTAGATTTGTATTGCATATGTTGCAATAGAGATGGATCACATGATGCATCCACATGAAAGTTACCTTGGGACATAATTGAGCAGGAAAGAAATCAACCTAAAGGTAAAACTAATGACAAAGAGAAAGGTAAAGCACCTGAATCCGCTCACTACGTTGTGGCACATTGTAATATTGGAGTAAATGAAGACTTCTTTAATGCTTCACTTGCTTCTTGGAAAAATGATTGGTTTCTTGAATCAGGAGCAACTTGCCACATGACTTTTAGAAAAGACCTTTTTGAAGAATTTACTGACAATTTTGATGGAGTAGTTTACCTTTCACACAAATCAAAACTCAAGCCATCAGGGCTTGGCACAATCAGACTCAAATTGCCTGTTCTTCTAGACTTTCTTCTGCATGATGTTTTATATCTCCCACAGCTAAGGAGAAACTTGCTCTCCTTAGTCCACATCCACCAGAAAGGTCACTCCATTCATATGTTTGATGCAAAGGTTGAGGTGAGAAAAGAATCAGATCACTCACTTGTCATGACGGGGTTAGAAGAATAAAGGCTTCTCAAGCTGCAAGGTAGTTCGGCTCGTGCACAAAATTTCTCATACAATTCTCAATATTATGAAGGTACATTGCCATCAAGTTTAGTATGGCATTTTAGATTTGGACACTTGAACTATGACAACCTCCGCTTGTTGAAGAAAAATGGTATTACTGATTTTCCTACAATTCCTAGGAAACTTAAGCAATGTGATGCTTGCATTCTAGGAAAGCATAGCAAACAGTATTTTCATGATTCACATTCTAGAGAACATAGAAAACTTGAACTCATTCATTCAGATTTATGTGGTCTAATGCATGTTCCTTCTGCAAATGTAAATAAATATATGATGACATTTATTGATGACTACACTAGAATGTGTTGGGTTTATTTATTGAAGAACAAATCTGATGCTTTTCAAACATTCAAGAACTTTCATACATGGATTGAAAATGATGCACAATCTCATATTGGCTCTATTCGCACTAATAATGGAAAAGAATACACTTCAAATGAATTTTAAAACTATCTTCGCCAACATGGGATCAAACATCAAACAATTGTGCCTTATAATCCCCAACAGACTGGAGTAGATGAAAGAATGAATAAGAGAATATTAAATATGGTGCACTCCATGATGTTTTTCAAGAATGTAAAGTTGATGTTTTGGGCTGATGCATTTCTATGTGTTGTATATGTAAAGAATAGATGTCCATCTAATGCTATTAGAAATAAGACTCCTTATGAAATGTGGTATGGTCACATTCCTTCGATAAAGCATCTCAAGGTCTTTGGTTCCGCCTGTTATGCCTTGATACCAAAAGTACATAGAAATAAACTTGGTGCAAGGAGTCGTAAGTGTATCTTCCTGGGGTATTCAAACACCTACAAAGCATACTGTCTCTATGATGAAGTTAATAAAAAGTTTGTTTTATCTAGAGATGCAATCTTTATTGAATCATCCAAATATGGCAATGTTGTTGAGGGGCAACTTGATCACTTGGATAGATTTGCAAATGCAAAATCATTTCAAGAATTTGATAATCAGATTCCACATATTGAAGGGGGGATTCCTATACTGGATCAATCTGTGGAATCTTCTTTTGAAGCACTCTCTCCCCCACATGAAACTCCAACCACTGATGATACTTTGAGTGATATGATTAACAGAATTGAGAGACTCAATCTTGATTCAGTCCCAACTCAATTAATTGAGCAGCTTGGACCATCTCAGAAAGGTCTTCCAAAGTGGCTGACAAAGACACTTGAAAGTTTTCATCCTAATGAGGTTGGAAAGACAGGAACGAGAAATCCAAACTGGCAAAATGGAGGTGATGTAGATGACTCTAATTCACCTATTGATATGGATGTTTCTTATGATTGTGAATTAAATTTTTGTGTATATTTTGAACCAAATTCCTTCAAAGAAGCCGCTTCTCATTATGAATGGAAAGAAGCAATGTAAAAGGAGTATGATGCCTTGATAAAGAATGACACTTGGAAGCTGGTTGATCCTCCATTGGGAACAAAACCAATTGGTTGCAAGTGGGTCTACAAGTATAAAGTTGATGGCTCACTTGACAAGCACAAAGCTAGGCGTGTGGCAAAAGGCTTTGCACAAAAGGAAGGGGTCGATTATGAGGAGACTTTTGTCCCCACAGTAAAACGGGCTACCATCCGGACACTCTTTGCCTTAGCAGCTCAGAACAGTTGGAAAGTCCACCAAATGGATGTAAAAACTACTTTCTTGAATGGAGATATAAAAGATAATGTTTCTATGTCCTAGCCTGAAGGATTTTCTATCAAAGGACATGAAAATAAAGTATGAAAACTTGTGAAATCCTTGTATGGCCTCAAGAAAGCACCGCGAGCCTAGTATGAAAAATTAATTAAGCATCTTCTGAAACTCAATTTCAAACATTATGATCTTGATGATGCAACTTTGTTTGTCAGGAAAGTTGGAAAAGTTGTATATCTTGTGGTATATGTAGATGATATTTTGATGACAGTGAACAATGAGAGCTACATTGCATCCATAAAGAAGGAATTGAGGAAAGGTTTTGAATGACTGATTTGGGCTATGTTCATTTCTATCTGGTATTGAAGTAACTCAACATCTGAAGCCTATATTCCTTTCTCAAAAGAAGTACATTGGAGATCTATTGAACAAGTTTGGCATGACTTAATGCATCCTCTAACTACTCCAATGGAACAAAACTTAAAGTTCACGTCCATTGAAGGAAAATAATTTGAGGATGCAATCAAGTATATACAGCTTGTAGGAAGTCTCAACTACTTGACTACTACTAGACCAGACATTTAGTTTGTTGTTGGAATCCTCTCCAAGTTTATGAAAAAGCCTTGTGAGGGACAATGGTTTGCCGCAAAAAGAGTTATAAAGTACTTGAAGGGAACCCAAGACTTTGGACTGAAGTATACATAGGTGGGCGACTTCAGCTTGATTGGATACTCTGATTCAGACTTCGATGGAGACAAAGAAACTGGGGTATCTACTTCTGGTTATGCTATGAGTCTTGGATCAGGACCTGTCTCCTAGAGATCACGCAAATAATCAATTCCAACAGATTCCACAACAGAGGCAGAATATGTGGCAAAAGTTGAGGCAACAAAAGAAATTGTGTGGCTCAGGAAAGTCTTGGAAGATTTGCAGGTAAAACAAGTACATTCGACTCCACTCATGATTGACAACACCTCTACAATAAAGTTGGCCAAGAACCCAAAGTTCCATGAACGAATGAAGCACATCAATACAAAATACCATCTAATTCGACATCATGTTGAGACCAAGATAATTCATCTATGCCATTGTTCCACTAATGAGTAGATTGCAGACATATTCACCAAATCACTTGGAAGAGAAAAGCTTGAAAGAATCAGAACGATGCTTGGACTCACCAACACCCCTTCAGATTAAGGGGGGGGGAATGTTGACACCTAATAATGGGGATTAGGTGAGCAGTTGTAAATAGTGTAAATAATAAATAATGGAAAAGGAAGAGTCATCGGAAGATGAAACCCAAGAGTCACTCCCTCATGTATATAACTATGAGAAATCTAAGTGAATAAATAGATTTCATTTGAGGAGTTACCTCCTGGCCTGACACTTATCCTGATTTGAATTTGAGACAGATCTCATATTGAAGTTAAAGATAATGTGTGAGATTTTAATTTTTTATAAAATATTTAATTTATTTTTATGACATTAGAAAGGTAATTTTTAATCTTGATTTTGAGGTAGGTTTTATATTGATATTTATTAAGGTATAATTTGAATAGTTAGAAAGTAGATTACTACTAAGTAAAGACAACTTGTGTGCCATATATTGATAGGAGGATCATTGAGATGTATGAGATTGAGAATAGAAAAATAGACATAGAGGAGTAGAATGGTCCAAGGGATCAGTAAAGTGAACAAAAGTCAAAGTGTTCAAAAGTGCACGAAGTTGGTGGCAAAGCATAGAACTCATCGTTGAAATGAATCTAACACAAGTTGAATCGCTCAAAACTGATATCATATGCTCCAGATATCGTGTTCTGGTTGTTTTCCCAAACAAGTAAAATGTTTGCAGGTTGGGTACAGGACTGCTGACTAGGTAGTCCATACGATGACTCAGTAGATTGACTGGGTAGGCTGACTCGACAAGCTAATTGTACGTTGTAAGCCAATGGTAGGCTGCCAAGTGGCATCATCTGAATGGTTCAATTTGGCAATTTCGAAATGGTTTTGGCATATTTTATGTGGACCAATGATGGGTTTCCACATGGCCTAGTCATGGGTTGCCACGTGGCACCACGATAATCAATAAAATTTGGGTATGGGTCAGCCACAGGCCTGACCGGATTTGAATGTAGGACCTTAAGGTTTGCAACACAACGCCTTACCACTACATCGCGTGGTGGTTCTTAACCCATATAGCATCAAACATCTATTTAAGTTTTCGACGTTGAAGTGTTGGGGGAAGTGACCGAGGCTAAGCCCCTGGCCCCTGGTCACTACACAAACCACAAGACTACGAGCAGAGCCACCAAGGGCTCGGGGCTTAGCCCCAGCCCATCGTCTAAACCTTATACCATGTGAAAGGAGGCAGGGCAAATTTTGGCGACCAGTGCGAGGAGGGGGGCCAGCCCTAGGGTCATATGCACGCCCATAAGACCAATTCTCCAAGTTGAAAGTGCCAGGCAGAAGGTTCTCTAGCAAGGGGGTTAGCCCTAGGGTCATATGCCGACCACATGACCCAGCGCCAAAGTTTAATAGGGCCCGACAGGAAGGGCGGGTAGTTAGCCCCTTGGACCTATGGCACCCATGCGACCATGACCCTGCGTTGAGGGGCTTAATCGATGGGGGCAGGAATTAAGGACCAGCCCTCGCCCATATGTGGCCCATGTGGCCCTTTTTTTCTGCTCGAAGGAGTTAGAGGGAATTTAAATGAACCAACAACATGCACCCGAACTAGCAAGGATCTCACCGACGTGAGGCGAAAATGGCACTTGGCAGTTCTGAAAAAGGCACAATTCGTAGAATAGTTAGCAAGAGAGTGCAATTTGTAGAGTAGTTAGAAAAAAAGCTTCTCTAGAGAATAACTTCTTCAGTTTTTGGCCAAATTGAGCCCAACAAGAGCCCAGCTAGGGATTTTGAGTGTTCTGGAGCCATTGGAGACATAATGTTTACATTATAAGCTTTGTAAATCCATGCAAACAAAAAATTGAGCACTTAATGAAAGAGGCCCAACATTGGAAGCTGGACTAGGAGATGTAGCCCAGAAGTGGGGTTAACTCCTTTATCATTTGTTTTGTCTTGTGTTTCTATATATGATATATTTATCTTTGTTTTTATGTTGTTAACTAAGTTTTAAAACCATTATTTTATGTGTTTTTGCAAAGTGATCCATTGCCTAAAAGATATAAAATTTTACTTGCAAATTTTCCCATCACCTTCAAGTTTATATTTCAGATCACAAAATAAATAATTACAAAAGAGAATCACCTAATTTGATGCAGGTCCCCGGAGCGACCTTTCTTTCCCTTTTTTTTCAAAACCTTAACCCAAGCTTCCAAAGGTGGGTTTATCAAAGCGATCTAAAGGTTATCATGATATGTTGAAGGAGAATACTTGTAAGAATCCAAAGAAGTCGACTCATGAGTGCAATATTCCCTTTTTCTGGATATGGTCAAAGTGGACACAATCTTCCCATGGTATTTACCGTGGTATTCGCCCACCACATTGGCCTATGCTATTTGCCTTCATTTTTCGAGGGAAAACAATAAAATAAAGTCTTTAGAGAGTCCATCAAGCCTATAAAAGGGGTTAGGAGCCTAACAATGTGAGCATTCTGAGTCTATCTGTCTAATTTTGTTTGTTGAGAACTTGGCCTAGCCAGTTTCAGTTTGATCCTAGGGACAAAAACCCCATGGGTGAGATTTCTCTAGTGGATCCATCCAAGATCCACGATTGTGCTTCAGTATTTTTCATTTCTCTGTGGATGGGCATGCATAGGTGCCATAGATAGGGCTTTAGTAGGCCTTGTGTAGGCATGTAATTTTGTTTTTAGTTATTTACATAAATAAGAGGCTGCATTCTCATATATGTTTTGTGTTCAGTGTTTTTACAGCAAGAATTTTATTAGAACACCTAGAGTGTACCAAATATATTAAAAAATTTTATGTTTGGGATATTACAATGGTATCAGAGTTATCCATACTGCCAACCAGAGGGATTTTTGTTTGCACGATTATCGTAACTTCAGTGGGGATTTCTTCTCGCCCTAGCTAGTAGTTTCCATCTTCGGTGGTATTTGGTATCACCCTAATTAGTCTTTTACCTTTCAGTTAATTTCTACCCAGTTTGAGAATCAGATATAGATTTGTATTAGGGAAGAGGGTTTCTTTATTAAAATAAATAAAAATAAGAAGAAGAAGAAATCAAGAAAGTAAGAAAGGGCTTGAGAATATTTGAAGGAGGCCAAGGCTAATTTATTAAGAGGTCGTCAACACTGTTTCTGAGAGAGTCGAATGCCTAGACCGAGAGTCTTCTTGCTGAAGTTGTATGTAAATTTTTTGTTTTCCAAATAGGGCGAATTCCAAATGATTTGTGGGGTGTCGAGTTTCAACGTTGGTCATATTCAACATTGTGAGAACGATATCACCATTTATAGAAGGCCAAACTGACACGTGAAGAGCAGAATTATTCCATTTATTTCCATTATATTAGAGGCTAAATTTATGAATGCAATTGGGGTCTATGATCGATTGGGTGATCACGACTCATTCCACACGTCAATTGCACAAGAGCTCAAAGTTGAGGAGGCAACCATCCATATAAAATCCCACAAACCTATAGACGCTAAAACCGCTCCATATATTGACGAGTGAAGGGTTGTCGTGGAATAGCGAGGTTCTTTTTGTCTAAGACATGCAAAGATTGTTGGGACCACAATTAAAATCATATAGAATATCGTGTGCCATCAATTCAATTGTAAGAGGTCACGTGGTCCATCAAGCCTCACCACAGTTGTTGAGGGATGTGTAGGAGGGCTTAGACGCCAAGTCTGTGGGGTTATATGCTCATTTTCCCACATTGCAAGGTCAGAAGGCCATTCTCAACGACATAAGATTATACAGTGGTATCAATATACAATGGGTTGATCAAACGATTAGGAGGTGCATACATATGAGGGGGCCACCATCCATAATGCATAAATCCATCACGTGAGAGCACCAAGACAAAAGAAATTTTTAGAAGGACATAGGCCATTGCTGACCGAAGCCACGAACAAATAACATTGCGAAATTCATGGGCAGTTGTCAGCGCCAGGGAACCATAGGTATCCTATTGTTGGGTGATTTAGGTGTGGTCACTCATACGCTAGGAAGAATTCATTCTCACAAAAGCTATCTACAAGGAACTTAGACATTGTTTTGGGAGATGATAAACACTATTGGGATTGGTTATCCAGACAAGATTCCAAACTTGAACAGGTTGCAAAATTATTAAATGATTTGTTGGTTGGAGGTTCGAGATGCGATCAATTGCAGGCTTTCCTCTACTAATACTGTGTTGGTGGAGTGAAGTGCCCATTACACAACACCAGCTGGAAATCAAATGTTGCAGGATAATTTGTTGTGTGAATGGGGAAGATGACAACATTGATCTTTGTGTGCAGTCCATGCATTCCCTACATAGACAACCGTGAAGCCATGAGTTGAGATCCCATTCATCCATAGCGCAGGAGTTTGGCCCAAAAGTTATTGTAGTAGAAGGTAGGCTGAGGTCCATTAATACATGGACAGGCCATATTCTCATGTGTGGAAGCCACATATACATTGCACAAAACATGAAGTCGAGAGCAAAGGATCATAAAATTTTGTGTAGACTAAGAGGACAATCATGCAAGAGCATCGAATATCTGTGCCATGTAGTCAACAAATTAGTGCTTGTGGGCCATCGGTCCATCCCTAGTGCTAATGGTATAAAAAAGAAGCACATAGTCGAGGACCATACACTCGTTGTGCAGGAATTGGAAGGTCATGAGGCCAAAGACACCACCTAAGAGGAGATTCAAACCTTAAGGTGCCACCTTATAATTGTAAAGGAAAAATAAAGGGTAGTGACATTGCATGGAGACATCATTTCAATATTTCTCTGATGCTCCTATTATATTTGAGTGGTATCCTTGCATAGAAGATCTAGATCAAGGTTATTATTTCAAGAGAATATTTTTGTTGCAGAAGTTTATTGCCAGAAATAATTATTCAGAGGTAAATCAATTTTATTAAAGAAAGCCAAGGAGAGAGAAGGAAGATGAAGGGTTAAAATCCATTGATGCAAAGCCATAATGTCATGGATTTACTTTTGGAAACACCTCAAGAATCACATATCAATACATTTGTTGGTCCTCTAGGCTGCAATACTTCAGTTAATAAAAAATGGCAACAACTTCCATATCAGAAGCAAGAGCAGAACAACAGGCCTTTCTCTCTGAAGATCCATGCTATCCTTCAACAGTCAAAGGATATCCAGAAGGAAGATGTAAGAAGCAAGTGTCTCTTTGAACTTGGATCCAAAATGTAGAGAACAAATTCAAAAGATGTCCTCCTACTGTTAGACACATTATACATAGCTTTATGTCTCACAGAGCAATCATATTGGAAAGGGTTAAGTTGGGCCTTGAAGCCATCCATGCGTAATTTGATATAGCCTAGGTTCCTGGAGTATTATTGTGAAAAGGTTAAACTCACAGTCGCCACTTGTCTCAGTAAAATATTAGCCTTGACAGCACTGCTACTGCCCTCCAATGATGACATCATGAGGAAGATTTTTTGAGTAATGATAGGATCCCTCCAAGGATTGGACAATATCAGCCTTCTTACTTTCTTTCAAAGGTGAAAATTTTTAGAATGCATGGAAAAATCCAGATTTGTTATACTTATGTTAGATCTAGAATGTGATGACTTAATCATTCAGAAGCTCCAATGCTTTTGCACCAACATTACAACATCACATCCAAATTTGTAAAAAAAAACATGCTAAAGGTCATGTCCCTCATCTTAGGAGAAGATAAGGTCATTTGCAAACAATTGAGGTCCAAATTGTTGGCCATTTGGAGTAAGGAGCTAATTGTATCACTTGTTGCCTATGAAATAGTTGGGGGCTGGTCAAACAGAACATCAAAATACTTAAAAGGAAGTTGAAAAAGGAGGAACTAACAAGGATTTGTGGGGACAACAAGAATGAACTAAGAAGGAAAATCCTATGCTTTGTATGCAAGGGATCTTGGGCACTTAACTATTCATGGCCATGTGATAGGAGGAGGCAACGAGGATTAAACTAGAGGAAATTCTTTCAAACCACAAGGATTCATTTGAAGGATCTGAATAGTTAAGTACATATGATGAGCAACAACACAATGTTATTCAGAGAGACTTGCAGGACAAGCCAATGATAATTAGTCAGCTTGACAAAGTACATGGGGAAAGGAAGGAGGTCATTCTTCCTAACAATATGGTAGACTCTTATATCCAGGAGGACATCCATGAATAATATGAGCAACCAAGTGTAAATAAGAGTCCACTAGTGCATCCATGTTTGACAACCAAAGAGTATGGACAACAAATTGTCCCCATAGGTGGAGAAGGCCAGGAACAAGACATTCAAGGAGACTTAAATGAGGAGCCAATGATGGAAAACCAGTATGGTGAAAATGAAAAATATAGTATGCAGGTTGAGCCATTTCTGGAGAGTTGGTCAAAGATTCAAGCTGAAGATATGATAGTCGAGCATCTGGTGCAGAAAGATACAAAATAATTCAACAAGGCACCAGAATTTCCAGTAGAGGACTTTTAGGAAAATATCATGCATTTTAAGGCGGACCTTATGATGTTAAAGAAGGGAGTCTGGACAGTCTGAGACACTGTCTTACAGGAAAATAGAAAAATTGAGGAGCTCATAGGGGTCTGTGACGAATCGACGACCAAGTTCTCTAGTGTTGAGGAACGACTCAAGTCCCTCACAAGGAAATAAGAGGAGTGCAACTAGGAGTTCTAGAACAACCCTCTACAAGAGTACATAGATTAGGCTTGTAGCACTACCAACCAGCCTTTATACATTGGGGAGAATAGGGTAGAGTTCTACAAATGGATCATGTTGGGTGAGCGGGTGGAGTAGCATGAGTTGAGCATCGCGTAACCTCAACATGGTAGACTTATTCCAAGTAAAGGCATTCGTGCATTTTATCCTTCCCACAAGATGGATTGGCAAGAGATTATGAGTTGGAACTCTATTGGTGGGATACTCTTATCCAAGGGCATATTGCATCTTGGGCCCTTAAGCATGAGCAATGATGGAGGGTTAATATGGTATCATAAACCACAGGTCCCAGGACTTAGGTGGCATTGGGATCCAGGGGAATCCATTAGGGGCAGGATTAACTAGAGGATTGTTTGGGATCCAGGTATTGAAGGGTCCATTCATGGTCATTTATAATGGAGACATGGAATAACACAGTGGGTTGTATGAGATCTTGGTATCAATCTACATATGCTTCTGTTGTGGATAAAAGTGGATTACTTGAGGGAAAGCAACCTTTAGGCAGGAGGATTTGTAATATTCCCTTCTTTTGGATATGGTAAAAGTGGACAGAATCTGCCCATAGTATTTACCATGGTATTTTCCCATGGCATTGGCCCATGGTATTTTCCTTTGTTTTTCGAGGGAAAACAATAAAACAAAGTCTCTAGAGAGTCCATCAAGCCTATAAAAGGGGATAGGAGCCTAATAGTGTGAGCATTCTGAGTCTATCTATCTAATTGTGTTTGTTGAGAACTTGGTGTGGCCAGTTCTAGTTTGATCCCAAGGAAAAAAACCCTGTGGGTGAGATTTCTCTAATGGATCCATCCAGGATCCACAATAGTGCTTTAGTATCTTTAATTTCTTTGTTGATGGGTAGGCATACATGCCACAGGAACAACTTTAGTAGGCCTTATGTGGGCATGCAATGTTGTTTTCAGTTATTTACATAAATAAGAGGCTGCATTCTCAGATCTATTTTGTGTTCGGTGTTTTTACTACAAGAATTTTATTAGAACACCTAGAGTGTACTAGATCTATTAAAAATTTTGATGTTTGGGATATTACAATGAGCTTGCTTCAATGCACCATAGGAAGCATTATTATTTACTATGTGCTTGGTGAGGGAGTGTAGTTCACAACAAGATCCTTAGGGGACTTTTGAGGGGTTGAAGTTTGAACCTTATGTTCATCGAATGTAGTTCCTCATTAAATCCTTCATCATCCTTGTTTGAATTAGAGGAAGCCTCACTCTCCATAGGAGGTGGTTCATAGGGATTTCAACTTTTAGCCCTAGAATTACTAATGTTCCACTTCTTATGAGATTTGAGTAGATGGAAATAATTTTGTAGATGGTTTATTTGAGGACAAGAGAAACAATGAAAAGTAGAATCTCATAGTCTAGACTTTGAGTCCAATGAAAATCTCTTATTTTTAAATTGATATGGTCTGGAAACCCTTTATTGATATCGATCTAAATGTAGATTCTACCATAGGTATAAACAACAAGATGCCCACGAGAAGTATAAGTTGGAAGGAAACTACCCAGTGAGTTTCTGATGCCCTCAAAGACTAACTAGTGTCACAAGTGAGCAGGTAGATTAGGAAGCTGAACCCATATTGGCATCTTGTTAATGACTGTCATATAAGGGTCAAAATTTGGAAACCAGGGAGTTAGGAACAGTCTAGCCTTGCCCCAGAACTAGGGCCCTTTAGATAAAAATTTCTTATGGTCTTTCGATTCACCAAAAATCACAATGAATAAAGGTCCATTGGAGCATAAAATAAGCTTTCATTTCTTGGTCCATGACGAATGGAACCATTGGTAAAGATCTATCGAACGAGGCCAAAAACCATTGAAACGATAGATAAGGGATTTCTTTGCAAATATATGATGGAGTTCCTCAAGAGTAGGGTTAGATATTTCTAAGGAGGGATCTTTCTCATATTTTTCAACCAAAAATGGCCTAGGAACTACATGGGACAAAGTTGCCTTCAAGGGGCGCTAAACATGGACATCATCTTTATAAGTAAAATCTCAATAGGAGGAAGGTTTGCCCACAAGCTCCCCACCCATAAATGAAGAGTCATATAAATAGTGACAACATTACCAATACCATAGACTAAAAGATGGGAAGAATCGCCCAACCGCTTACCTTCAAAAATAAGACATTGCATGATTGAGGGAATACCCACCTAGAGCTTTAGGGAAATCTTGAGGTGCCATGCCAAATATGTGGAATATAACCCAAGGATCAAGGACCGGCCAAAGAGAATGTTGACAAGGATCTGAAAAGAAATTTGAGGTTTGGGGGCCTCACCAATACCAAGAAGGTTAGTAAGCCTGAATCACTAGCCTTAGCTTGGGGGAAAGAGGAACCCAACTGCAAAAAAATTCCACAACTATATTCTGCTCACAAGAATTAAAAGGAGAGTGGGCCTGCACCAGTTCGACGTGCATTTCATCTAGTGGGGGCTAGGATTCATTTGTCATGGAGATTATTTCTTTGTCCACTACGATTGATCCCTTGAGATCTACAGTAGCACAAGACGCCAAATAAGAACTTAGGGTGGGATCCCTGAATATTGCAGACCATTTACTAGGGCTATATTTTTGTATTCCCACTTAATGAGCCACCTCTTCTTCCTTTGTCCATTTATGCTTCGGTACACCCATCACTTCAAGCCTTGATCTTTGGTTCAAAGAGCGGTGTTGAAGCACAAACCCTAGCTTACCAAACACCTCATTGGTCATAAAATATTTAACTTATTATCATAAGTTTAAAAACTTAAACTTAAATTAAACTTTTCTTATTGAATACTTTGAACAATATGAATTGAAAGATAATATTTTGAATGATTAGGTGCTAAAGTTTAAGTGAATTCAAATTCTTGAGGAAATATTTCACCTCTATTTATATGTATATTTAAAATTAATTAATTTTTTTTATATTTATGATATATTATATAAAATAATTAATTGATAAATATCAATAAGCATCAATTCATAATACATCAAAATACTCACTTCATAATAACATATTATTGATTTAAAATTATTATTTTTATTTAAACTAATTAAATCATAACCTTATTTTAAATTATTATTATTATTATTTTAGTGAAATATAAAGAATATATTTAATTAAAACATGAGAATTTTATAAACTGTGTTGTTTTTGGCATATAGTTTTTATGGTTTGTTATTTAATATTTATAATAAAAATTCAATTTTATTTGTAATTTTTATTATAAAATATATTATAAAATAAAAAATTAGGAAGAAAGATTAAACTCCATCCGTCAAAGGACTAACAGTTGAAAGATCATATTTTGAATGGCCCGGAAATAATGGTTCATACCAAGACTAACAGTTGACTTGTGTTATTTCTAAGTCTACTGAGGTCGAGTAGTGGCTTTAAATTTGTCATCAATGGTTATTTCAGGCCCTATCCCTCCTCAACTGGGCCAGCTTGTGACCTTAAAATTCCTGGATCTATATGATAACGGTCTTTTTCGGTGAAATAATCGTGGAACTCATGGAGCTAAAAGAGTTGAGTATGTTGGACCTATCCTATAATAGACTACAGGGCAGGATTCCATATTTCATTGGGGACTTTCCAAATTTGGAGGTTTTGTGGCTTTCGAGAAACAATTTCATAGGTCTCGTGCCTCAGCAACTGGGCGTAAGTGGAAAGCTACTAGAAGTGTGTCTTGATTCCAACAGGCTCAGTAGTTCCATCCGAATCTCTGCAAGGGCAGGAGGCTACAGATATTAGGTATAACAAATAATTCATTTGTCAGATCGATTCCTGACTCTCTCAGCAAATTCGATTTGCTAGTTGAAGTATCCATGGGGCAAAATTATTTGAATGTTTCGATTCCTGAAGGCTTGCTATACTAACCCATGCTGACTGTGATCGAATTGAACAACAATAATCTCAGTGGGAGCATACGGAACGTAAGTAATAATGCATCATCTAAGCTACAGACAATGATAATTTCCAACAATAGCTTCAGTGGCTCTATTCCTTCATCCATTTGGAAATTATCTGCTTTGCGACAACTCCTGATCGATGGAAATCAATTAACAGACATTGTGCCTGCAAAGATTGGCCAACTGATTAAAATTGAAGAGATCAATTTCAGCCAGAACAAGTTTTCGAGGATGATCCCGAGGCAGATAAGCAATTGTAGTGCTCTAACACACATTAATCTCAGCACAAACAGGTTGTATGGTAATGTTCCCTCAGATATAGCCTGTCCGGGTAAAATTGAACATATTGATTTCAGCAAGAATTTCCTGTCTGGTATGATTCCTCGGGAGATCAACAACTTTAGTGCTTGACATACATTGATCTCAGCACAAACAGGTTGTCTGGTAATGTTCCCTTAGATATTGGCTATCTGGGCAACATTAAAATTATTGATTTCAGCCAAAACCAATTCAATGGTCCCATCCCAGTGGAAATCACCAGGATGAGAAATCTCTACTCTCTAAACCTATCGAGAAACTGGTTGTCTGGTGAAGTTCCATTGGATATTGGTAGTCGGAGCAACATTGAAATTATCGATTTCAGCAACAATAGGCTTTATGGTATCATTCCTAGGGAAATTGGTTACTTTATTTGTCTGACAAAAATTGATTTTAGTGGGAACAAATTTAGCGGTCCCATCCCAGTGGAAATCACCACAATGAGCGATCTTTACTCTCTAAACCTATTGAGAAACTGGTTGTCTGGTCCCATCCCAATGGAAATCACCAACATTTTCGGTATCCACTCTCTAAAACTATCGAGAAATCACTTGAACGGGAGCATTCCCACAGATTTTAAGGAAATGTCGTACTTGATCTCCGCAGATTTCTCTTACAATAAATTTTCCGCCCTTGTGCCAGAGGGCGGTCTATTTTCTCATTTAAATGCAATCTCTTTCACAGGGAACCCTTTCTTATGGGGAGGACAGTTGGGTAATTGCAATTCTAGTGTTAATGGGTTGCCCGTTTGAGCACACATGAAGCTTGCACTTTCCTTGCCTCCCTTTAACGCTTGGCATTCTCTTCCTCTGTTCGTTGGTGATAATTATTCGAGCAGTCATAACTAAGAAGAGAGCCATCAAGAAAGATAGCGAGGGCAGGCCATGGAAGATGACGGCCTTCCAAACACTCAACTTTGGAATCGATGACATGGTGGAATGCATTAAAGAAGAGAATGTCATCGACCAAGGAGGAGAGGGTGTTGTGTATAAAGGAATCATGCCCAATGGGGAAGTAGTTGCAATGAAAAAACTTACGTGGATAGGCTCTTCAAATGCTCATGGCTGTTGAAATACGGAGACAGAAAAACAGAGACAGCAGATGAAAGAAACAGTTGCCAAGATATAAATGAACTGTTTTATTAACTGAATGAATGGATCGATACTCCGCGCTGCTATTATTCATGTGTATACATTGTTTTATATTACATACCTATCTATTCGTTAAGTAACCGTAACCGACTAACCGGTTATTCGGTATGCAACCACTTAATAACAAATTACATAAAACATTATTTTGTTTGTTGTCAATACTAACAAACTCCACCTTGACAACAATATCCTAATCTCTTGCCCATGCCCATTCATCATCTTTTCTGCAAGCCAAGAGAAGCTAAACACCACTACAACTTCTCTACTATTACTGGCTTTGTGAATATGTCTGCACAATTCTCTCGTGTATGGACCTTTTTAAGAGCTACTTTTCCACCATCGATCACATGTCTCAGAAAATGATACCTTACATCAATGTGCTTGGTTCTGCTGTGATAGGCAGGATTTGTAGCCAAGTGAATAACACTTTGACTGTCACAAAGTACATCCACTTTCCCCTGCTTTCTTCCAATTTCATCTAGCAGACCCTTTAACCAGATT
>APFE031257766.1:102013-113775 GCA_000404065.3 Pinus taeda
AATGAATATGCCATTGAAACTTTTGAAGTATACACAATGATCATACTCCCTTCTTACAAAGTTCTGGCTCACCATGAAGGAATCAAACTTCTTGTACCATTGTCTGGGAGATTGCCTCAGACCATACAATGATTTCCTGAGCTTGCAAACTAATCTTCTGCTGTGACCTCATACAAAACCTTCCGGTTGTTCCATATATATCTCTTCGTTCAAATCACCATGTAGAAAAGATGTTTTAACATCTAACTGTTCTAACTCAAGATTAAGCAACGCAGTTAGTGCCAACACAGTACGAATAGAAACAAGTTTTACAACTGGAGAAAAAATCTCATGAAAGTCTATACCTTCAACCTGAGAATACCCTTTTGCTACCAGTCTCGCCTTATACCCTTCGATACTTCCATCAACTTTCCGTTTCAGCTTGAAGACCCATTTGCATCCAACAACACTTCTCCCTTCAGGAAGCTCTACAAGATCCCAGGTATTGTTTTTGGCTAAGGAGTCCATTTCTTCTTCCATAGCCACTTTCAATTTTTCGCTATCTGTATCATCTACTGCTTCTTGATAACAAGAAGGTTCCCCATCTTCAGTAATCAAAGCAAAAGACGAAGCAGAATCTTCATACCTTTTTGGAATTTTCCTTTCCCTTATAGACCTTCTTAGAGAAACTGGTTGCTGAACTGGTTCAGAAACTTGCACTGGTTCAGAAGCTTCAACGGCTTCCTTTGTGTCTTCAGCACCTTTTTCTCCAGAGGTTTCTCCTTCCTTTCGGCTGTCACCGAAAGGTCTATCCTCCAACTGAACTCGTTGATTTTGCGACACCTGTTCCTGTTCAATTCTTTCAACAGTTGATTTTAAAAGAGAGGATTCATCAAATGTTACATCTCTACTAACGACTATTTTCGGCAATGTAGGATCCCACAACCTATATCCTTTCACTGCATAGTCATACCCAACAAAGACATAACATTTTGACTTTGGATCTAGTTTTGAACGCTGATTTTTCGGAATGAGAGAATAAGCATCACAGCCAAATATTCTCAAATGTGAATAGTCACAAGACTGACCCGTCCAAACTTCTTCAGGAATTTTACGATCAATAGCTACTGAGGGTGATCTGTTAACTAAATAACAAGCAGTAGATACTGCTTCTGCCCACAACTCCTTTTGCAAGTTAGCATTGCTAATCATGTTTCTGGCTCTTTCCATAAGAGTCCAATTCATACGCTCAGCAACACCATTTTTCCGAGGAGTATAAACATCAGTTTTATGTCTAACAATTCCCTCATCCTTACAGTATTGTTCAAATTCACCTGAAGTGAACTCACCACCATTGTTAGTTCTTAAGTATTTAATAGATTTTCCTGTTCTTTTCTCTACCATTACTTTAAATTGTTTAAAGACATTTAGTACATCAGCTTTCCTTTTTAGCATATAGATCCAAACTTTCCGGGAGTAATCATCAATAAATGTTAAAAAATACAGTGCACCTCCATATGACATAACAGGGGAAGGCCCCCATAGATCAGAATGAATGTAGTCTAAAACATCTTTACTATTATGTTTACCAACTTTAAACTTTTGTTTACATTGTTTGCCATACACACAATGTTTACAAAAATCTAAATTCAAGGATTTCAGACCTGGAAGAGATTTACGCTTCATCAATATCTGAAGACCTTTCTCGCTCATATGACCCAATCGTTGATGCCATAGACGAGTGCCTGCTTCTTCCTTTTCTGACGCAACCGCTGCTTCACCAATCTGAGTACTTCCTTTCAACCTGTAAAGATTTCCGACCTTTTCTGCCTTCATAACCACAAGTTCTCCTTTGAAGACTTTCAAGACGCCATCCTGACCTATAAACTTATATCCATCTGAATCCAAAACTCCCAAAGAAATCAAATTTTTCTTTAAATCAAGTACATGTCTAACACTAGTTAATGTTCTAACTGTGTTATCATGCATCTTAATCCTTATATCTCCTATCCCAACAGTCTGACATGACATATTGTTACCCATAAACACAGAACTATCGTTTACATTTTCATATGAGGTAAACTAGTTTCTATGTGGGCACATGTGATGCGAAGCACCAGAGTCTAACAGCCAGCTATCTAAACCCTGGGAGATATTACATTCAGGTGAAGTTTCATTTATCATACACAATTCTTCAGCAGATAAAACTTCATCTATCATACCTGAATCGACCTGATTCGCTTCATTCTTCAGGTTTTCAGATTCCTTTCGTTTCCAACAGTCCTTCTTCAAGTGTCCAACTTTATTGCAGTTCCAACATTTCACCTTACACTTCTTTCCTTTCGATTTTGATCTGGAAGTTCCCCTTGATTTTTCTCCTCTTTCCTTTGAGCGTCCTCTAGCGACCATGGCTTCTGATGCAGCTGTTCCAATGTTGGATTTCCTTCGTACTTCTTCAGACAGAAGTGCTCCCACGACTGATTCAAAGTTCAAAGAATCAGCAGAGCTGAAACTGATTGAAGTTACGAAGTGATCCCATGATTCAGGCAGAGAACACAGCAAGGTTATTGCTTTATCTTCTTCCTGTATTTTGACTTCCATATCTGTTAATTGACATATTAGTGTATTAAAAACATTCAAATGTTCTGCAACGTTTGAACCCTCTTTCATTCGAAGACTGTATAACTGTCTTTTCAAATAAATTATGTTTGTCAATGATTTTGTCATATAGAGATTTTCAAGTTTCTCCCACAATCCTGACGCTGTAGTCTCTTCAACAATGTTGAAGAGAACTTCATCCGCTAGACATAGCCGGATGGTACTGAGAGCTCGGGCATCCAAGTCCTCCTAGTCTGAAGTGGTCATGGTTGTAGGTTTTTTAGTCGCCCCATCCAATGCCTTGTGCAACCCTTGTTGCACAAGTAGATCCTTAACTTTCAGTTTCCAAAGAGAAAAATTGCTCTTTCTGGTGAATTTGTCCACCTCGAATTTCGCATTCGACATCTTGGCCATGTTTTCTTTCCTAGGGTTTCAAAATTTCTAGGGTTTTATATTCCTTTTAAAAAAAACTCCTTATTTCTCCAAAATAGAAAAACCTTGAAAATTTTTCCTTTTTCCAAAAAAATAAATCTGTCTTCTTTTTCCTTTATTCTCAATTTAAAGAACTTCACTTTCACAGCGAAAAAAAAAAAAAAAAAAAAAAAAAAAAAAAAAAAAAAAAAAAAAAAAAAAAAAAAAAAAAAAATCTGCCTCACTGCTTTCTGAAAAAATTATGAGGCAAAACAACTTTAAAATTTTATGAGACAAAAATTTCTTAAAAAAATACCCGGATTTTAACAGCAACTTCGGCTCCTTCACGCAGCAAAGAAAAAATGCCTCAGGCAGATCAATCATTCAATTTCACTGCAAGTTCTCATTCGTTCGCCCTTTTTTTAAAATACGCAGCAATCTGGCTCTGTGTTCCTGGCTGAACTGCAACGTAATACGCAGCAATCTGGCTCTGTGTTGCTTGCTGAACTGCAACGTCTTCACACAGCCACGCAACAATCTGGCTCTGCGTTCCTTGCTGAACTGCAACGCACAGCAACTCCACTACGCAGGCTCTAAACACGCACAAAAAACGCATAGCACTCCACGGATTTCTGGACACAGCTTTCACTCACAGCTTCAGGTTTATGCTCACTTCATCGCACAGAAGTTCAGCACTTCTGGACTCACGGCTCTTTAGGCCAGCCGGCAGATAATTTCAACGCACAGCCGGTCTTGGACTCACGCCTTCGCACAGCGCCTCTCACGCCTTCGCACATCCTTTTTTCCTTCAACGCCTTCACTTCTGGACTCACGGCTCTTGTCTTCGCACAGCGCCTTCACGCTCCTTCACCTCACAGCCAGTCACGCAGGCTCTGATACCACTTGTTGAAATACAGAGACAGAAAAACAGAGACAGCAGATGAAAGAAACAGTTGCCAAGATATAAATGAACTGTTTTATTAACTGAATGAATGGATCGATACTCCACGCTGCTATTATTCATGTGTATACATTGTTTTATATTACATACCTATCTATTCGTTACATACCTATCTATTCGTTACATAACCGTAACCGACTAACCGGTTATTCGGTATGCAACCACTTAATAACAAATTACATAAAACATTATTTTGTTTGTTGTCAATACTAACAATGGCTTCTCAGCAGAGATCAAAACTATGGGCAGAATTCGCCATCGACATGTTGTTAGATTGTTGGCGTTTTGCTTCAACCATGACACCAATCCTCTGGTGTATGAGTACATGCCGAACGGAAGCCTGGAAAAGTTGCTTCATGGAAACAATGCCACGCCTTTGGATTGGAACACCAGATACAAAATTGCAGTGGAAACTGCACAGGGGTTGAGCTATCTTCATCACGACTTTCGGCTGGCCATCCTTCATCACGACGTGAAGTCCGGCAATATTCTTTTGGACTCCAACTTTGAAGCTCGTGTTGCAGATTTAAGCCTAGCCAAACTCTTCCATCAATCTGGTACGTCATAATATATGTCTTCAGTTGCAGGGACCTTTGGCTACATAGCTCCAAGTAAGTGGTTGTCTCATCTTTAAATTTTGAAGTCGTCGATTTCTAATTTTAGTAGAGGGTCGCCGGAAAATTCAACTGAGTTGCTAGCTTTCCAAAATTCTATGGTCTGTTATTAAAGTCCATGATCTATTATTGCCAATTATAAACATAGTACGCTAAGGTAAAGCAACGCTTCATTATAAATAAAAGCAATTATATAGAAGTCAAAAGTGCTTCATAGTATGGATATTGCTTATTTTACGGTGGTTTTTCCACTACCCTTTTTCGTAGCATACCATTTAAGATTGGATGTTGAATTTACAGAGTATGCATACACCATGAAAGTGGACGAGAAGGGTGATGTATACAGCTTTGGAGTGGTTTTACTTGAGCTCATCACGGGCAAAAAGGCGATGGGTGAAAGCGAATTTGAAGAGGATATGAACATCACAGGGTGGGTGAAGAAGATGACCAATTGCAACAGAGAAGAAGTTATGAAGATTATTGATCCCAGACTTATCAACGTCCCAGTGGAGGAAGCCCTGCATACATTTTTAGTGGCTCTGCTCTGTATACAAGAGCAGAGTGTCTGAAGACCTACTATGCACCAAGTAGTAGTAATTCTCACATACTTCACTCCCAGGCAATAATTTTCATGATTCACATTTGACCGCGGGATATGATTGGAATAAGGCATTCTCATCCTTATGATTGGAATAAGGTTGTGATTAGAATAAGGCAGTTCAGGGTTGATTGGATGTGTATCTTGATGAAGGGTAGCTATCTTGATTGAAGATCCATATCCATCTGCTCTTTTAGCATCTATGTACAGGAGCTTCCAACCTAGAAGTCCCTTCCCTTATCTTGAAGGAATTAAGTTGAAAATGTATACAACTGAGGCATATGAATCAATGTTGCCTTGACTTTCATTTGTTTTCTGTATTTCCTTATAGAGGGCATTTGAATCAATGTTGCTTTCATATTCCTCTATTTTTTTTTTCTTTCTAATTTGTTTACAGATTCCTCATTCTCCTCCAATCCTGCGATGAAAAACGTGATTGCAATCAAATTTTTCCATGTATTTCTCATTTTTCTTGTAGCAAGGTCCATCAAAAGTATGAAACAAGGATACTCCTTGGACGAGGAATAAAATTCTGCATCCAATGAGTGTTTTCGCTCAAAATTTGAGTAAACCCATAGCGAGATAAGTTGAAAATACAAGTTGAAAAAATAGTTTTTTCTTTTTTTCCTTTTAAAATTTCATGATGTAATCTAATATTATTTTATTATTTCCACTATTATTTTATAATTTCCTTAGGAGGCCCATTTTAAACCTCAAAACTCCCCTAATGCCACCTACCCGGTCACGTTAAGGAGAACTGTGAAGAGGCTTCTATATATGTATCAACAAAACCCTCCTAATGAGATAAAGGCTCAAAATCCTTTTATAATAAACATGGAACTCCATATTGTTTCATAATGGTGAATGATACTGGAGAAAATCATCAAACCTCCTTTGTCAAGCCACATCCTCTCCGGTTTCCACAACTAGTGGAGTCTCGATTATGCAGAAAAGTGGTTTAGTGGATTCACCTTTCTAGAATGATATTATGAGACTAGTTTCCTTGGAAAAAAGGGCTCTCTCTTCTCTTATAAGCCCTTTGATACAGAATGACAATGAAGGATCCAGAGGGATTTATCCCTTGCTCTGTAATGGGGTCAAACATGAGAGAAAGGGCTCTGGTTTACAATGTTTAAAGGTGGAAGAAAACACTCCTTTGACCATTTCCTCCTCAAGTGATATCAATCCTCCATTGAATGTTATTTCTAGTAAACATGTACAACCCCTCATTGTTGAATACTATTTATTAATTCATAATACAATTTTATATTCCACTGAATCTGGGAAAAATAAGGAGACATGCTCTAAGACATCTATGCCTAATGATTCATACCATACAAATGTTCCTCCTCTATGTAACCCCTATTTCCCTCCCCTCAAACCTCTGCCTTCCTCATCCTCTTTCACCAACCCAACACTAATGATGGGGGGTCATCTCAAATCTCCTTTTCTCTTGAGTTCCATTCTCAATTGCCTTAATCTGCCAACCACTTCAACTCTTTGTTTGACAAGCAATCGACCAGTTCTTAAGGATTTAGAATGAAATAACAAGCATATCAACATTGCAATGAAAGAAGTTTTGATATAGGTTACTGGGTATTTCTACAGCTAGAGCCATTTAAACAAATGTCTCTCAAGCAAGATAAGAAGGATAATAAATTATCACCAAAATATTATGGTTCATACAAGGTGTTGCAAAATATTGATACTATGGTATACAAATTGGAGCTTCCTGCAGCTTCCTGAGTGCACCCAGTTTTCAATGTTTCATGCTTAAAGAAGGTTATAGGTGACAAGCTCCCAGTTCAAACAATATTGACAGAACTTGACGAGGAAGGAGAAATCATATTGGAACTTGAAGCAGTCACAGAAATAAGAACTTGATAGCTATGAAATCGATCAATTTCGGAGTATCTCATAAAGTGGAAGAAATTACCTGCTAAAGATTCCACATGGGAGGATGAGAATTCTATACAGAAGCATCCACAACTACTTAAGCATTGAGGACAACACTTTTTTGAAGGAGAGGGGCATGTTAGGTCCCTATAATACTAGTGATTATCCCATTACTATTGTCATTGTAAACCTTATTTTTATTGTTGTGCCTTTATATTATTATTGTTATATTGGCTTTGACTATATTGTGACCCCTTAGACTCCTATATATAGAAAGGAGGTTTTGTCATTTGTATCATCCAAGAATTGTTCATTTATGTAATGTAAAGGAGGTTGCCCCCTCAAAGAGGCTGATTTTGAAGTCGTTGATCTATCTTTTTCTATTTTGTGAGTTGGTTGCATAACATTGACTTGGTGTTGATGGGAACCCTAGTTTGGTCTTTGGTCTTGGAAGAATCCTTTGAATTGATTCTATTAGAAGAAATGTTATTGCAAATTTTTCCCCTTGAAGGGGTTTTTCCCTAACTTGGAGTCTATTTCTTATGTTCATGTGATCTATATTATTTTTGGCATTTATTTAATGATGAGAACATAAGCATAAATAATGAGAAGAAGAACTTAATGTCACAAGGAAAAGATAAATTAAAATGTTTCCCTAATTAGTTTTACAACATGGTATCAGAGCTAAGGTCAAGACATAGGAAGTTGGAAGATCAATGTTCAAAAGTTCTATTGTGTCCCTTTTTATGATTATCTTGAGGGTTACAAAGATTAGGAGCATGAACGAATGGGTGATGATCAAATATGAACTGTTGGTGCATGATTTCAAGTAGTATTTTCTCTCTATTCTAAAGGCCTATCTCTATGGATTGATTGCAAAAAGGTCAAGCCCCATACAATGTCTAGAAGGGATACTGAGAAGGCCAACTCAAGGTTGGAAAATAGCCCAGGTTGTAACGTATGGGAAAAAAAGAAAATGGAGACATTTTTTGGCATATCTCTAAGGCATATAGGAAATCCATTCAAGGCCACAAGGCTTTTTTCACTTGATAAATATAGGTCAAGACTTTAGTAGTGAAGTAGTCTTGTACATGAGACCAAGGACCTTGAAAAGGTTGAAAAGGTTCACCCTAGACAACCTTATCATCATTTTTCAGAGATATGAAAGGCAGGGTAAGAGGCCAAATTTAGGCCAAGGGTCTTGTAAGGAAGGATGGAGAGGTTGCAAAGAAATTTTAATATCTATAATCACCTTTTGGAGAGGACGAATTGAATTTCAGTAGGGTAGAAATAGTCATTTTAGCCAAGAAGCACCTAGTAGAAGAAACTAGGCCAGCTTATGTTGAAGGCCTTATAGGTCTATTCTAAAAGCATATACAGTAAATATGATAAACCCTAACTAGAAGTTAAAATGAAAAATATTCAATAGTCTAGAAGCGTCCCTCCATCTAATGAAAAAGATTCTTTGAATACAAGATAAAATTGCAACTTGGAAAAGCATTTTAAGTCTAGCTTCGAGACTTTATCGTGAATATGAGAAGCCCTAGTGTGAGAGTTGATATTCAGAAGTACCTATTCCATAGGAAGGATATGTTCAAATATGTATTGAAGCAACATGTTATAATGGAGTTCTGACATTTTCCTTAAAGATGGTGATGATGAGAGGATTGTGGTAGTAACAATGCCTTGGATGGTGAGATCAAGAAGGCTGCTTTGAAACAACCTCCAGTGATCATGGAAGACAAAGGTATGTAGTACTTGAGGTAGGTAGATTTCTAAGAATAATATTTGTAAAGGGTTTGCATAAAATGTAGTAGGGTTTTAATGCATATTTAATTCTATGGTTTGTATGCACCATCTTGTCGAAGGTTTTTTTGTATCTAGGGATTGCAAACCCTGGATACTGCTTGGATTAGAAAAACCCTAATTATGTGGAAACCCTAACCCTATTCTGATTGTTCACTCATAGAAACCCTAACTCTTGACTTGTAGGATTTGTGGATAATCTAGGGTATATGGTAATCTTGAGCTAGGGTGGAATTGAAATCTGGGATATGACATCAAAACCCTAAACATGATGTTCCTATGAGAAATATCAAAAAAAATTAGGGTTTGTGTCTAAGAATCCTAAGAGAATACCCTCTATGAAAATCATGAAACCTATGTCATTATCATGCTCTTGTATTTGTATTTTTCTTGGTCATACTTGTCGATGAATGTTGTAGGTACATAGTGAAGGAAGCAAAATGAGAAGGATGGGTTATCAAAGCAGTCCTTGTGCTTGTTAATAATAAGCATTATGGAGGGAGGGAATTGAAAGGACCCTCAAGGAACTAATGACTAAAGGAGTAGCATGCATATTGATCTAGTATGACATCATAGATAGAAGCATGTGATAGTAGCATATTTAAAGTCTGCTTGTTTGAATTGCTTGGAATCATCTAGTCCTTTAAAGAATGAAAAGCTTTGGGGCCATTCTACATAATGTTTTGTCCATACATTGTCTAACATTATGTTAGAGGAAGTCATTTTGCTCAGGTGGATCATCATGATCCTGTAAGAGTCATCATCTTGGAAGGCTCTTGAAATAATCATTATGACAAGACTAGTATATGAAAAGGACAAAGGAATGCAATTGGTTAAGTTTAAGGCTCATTGTGAAATACATATAGCTATATGATTGTGTGAAAGATTAAGAATGCACGTTTAAAAGTAACCATTGGGAAGGATTCGTATAATCCTAGAAGAAAGGTTGGTCACATACATAGTGAATATTTCATTTGAACATATCTAAGTAGATGAATTTGACTTACTATAGAATGGATAGAATGTTAAGACTTTCTCGCTAGAATATATTTACTAATGATCAACATCAAGTACAATATTCAAAAGCAACTTGGTAATCAAGTCCAATGCTTGGGCACCCTGATGCATGAAGGAATATTCATGTGGTGATGGACCTTGAAGATGTTGATGAGGAGAATGAATTCATGATGAGGCAAGTCTAATGTTATAATTATTGTTGGTTATCTCGTTAACATATTGTTTTGCTACCTAGAAGGATGTTGCAGATGTACATAATTGCAGTTGAGGCAAGTTTGACCGATATTATTTGAGGATTTAGGGCCAAGAATCCAAGATAAGAATAGTCCTAAAAGTACATACCTTGTGAACATATGGATCAGGTATGTGCCTTGTAGAGGTTGTGCAGTATCACAAGTAAAGTTGCCCAAAATAATTCTCTTGAATGAAGTAGAGCTTGTCTAGTTAAGCCTCAAAGATAGTGTTGGTTGATCATAATGTTGATGCTTACAGATGGCTTATCAATCCAACTCTTCTTATGAGAATTTTTCAAAGGGAGTATTGTCCCTGTATTGGTTGGACAATTATGAATACCTCCCTAGTTATGAGGGAGCGTTGAAGAATGTAACTAGTTTCAAACTTCATAATTGGCATTTGACTCATGTCTTGATGTAATTCTTATGTACTGATCAAAAGAAGATAGAAAAATATCAGAGAAAAATTATTTATGAAGCATGGTTTTCATGCTTATGTCCTTAGTCTCTAGGGAAATTATCCATTGAATGCTTCTAGGTTTTTGTCATGAGTCATGGTCATTTTAATATTGTAAAAGATCCATTTGGACACTTTTATCAAAGGAAGAAATATTTGTATTATATTTGGAAGTGTCTAGAAGGGCTCCCTAGACCAAGTTGGCCAACCAAGAAGATGTCAACCTAAAGAGGACTATTCAAGCCTCTTGGAAAAGATATAGAAGGATGGAACCTCAACCTCATTAGACACACATGATGCACATACATCATGGATCTGATCTGTGACTAGGAAAAGAAGTGTAAAGTTCTCAAGAGGTTAGAAAAGCCCAAAGAAGCAAGGAAGCAAGTCTTGAAGGATTGGGAAATTTGATTTTTTTTGTCATCTGCAACTCACACATGCGAGGAGCCTAGGGGTTTTGGGCTTACCTCAGGATCATAGTTTCAAGAAGGTGTTGTGTCTTGTCTTGGAGGTCGAAAGGGCTAGCAGAGCCTAGTTTATGGAAGATTTTTGTCTCGCTCTCCTTGTGGTATTGTTTGGTTGAATCAATCTTGATGGGAACCTTGGTTTGGTCTTTGGTCTTGGAATTCTCCTTTGAATTGATTTTATTAGAAGAGAAGTTCCTGACGGTTTTCCCCTTGGAAAGGTTTTTCCCTTGCTTGGAGCCTATATCTTGTGTTCATGTAATCTTTATTGTTTTTGGCATTTATTTGATGATGAGAACATACGCATAGATAACAACAAGAAGAATTTAATGTTACAAGGAAAATAGAAATTGAAATGTTGCCCTAATCAGTTGTATAACAATATGCAGCCATTAGCTCAAAGAGATTTGCTGGCCAAAAAAAAGAAGGTTCTCAACATAAGAACTCAAGGACATTGACTTATCTTCAACATTAATTGTGCCAGCTATCAATGGTTAGAAGTGTTCCCATGAATATGATCATTCAGATAGCGAGAAAGACTCAACGATCCTAATTGAATTGGTAACTATGGAGTTGTATCATAAGAACGAGGAAACAAATAGATCTTTAGTTATTCAGATAACACTGAAAAATAGATTGATATATGTACGTGAAGAAGAAAAAGAAAATCCCTATATCACTCTAGTATTTGATATCAAGAAATGAAAAATTGTAATCTAACTATTTCT